>ML404568.1:0-20294 GCA_005239525.1 Nicotiana knightiana | reverse complement strand
GAGTGAATTCCCACAATCACCTAACATGCAAATCCTTAAGTAGTAGTCTATACCACCATAACCCTTTCGGGATCCGCCTACACCTGACAGGCCACAGCACTCAAATGCTCCCGCATGAAATCCATTACGACGGCCGACAAGCCCCGCATACACCGGCACAAACCACATGCATAACTTAATCACACCGAAGGAACTGATCACTGCCATAAATGTGCCATTTCAACCATGGCTAATCAATCTATCTTCTTTTAATCATCTCCAATTGCCTCAGGAATAATAGCAACTTCCTTCAACCCATAGCAAACTCAACCCTCACTCATCCCGAGTGACCTTGATTCACGAGACTATGCTGCCTAAATCCCGCAACCCATCTCATACCCTCCTGATAATCTTTCTACAATTCGGAGTTTATTTCTCTCACTCTTCCGATACTGTCTTGGATGCCGAAACATATCATAGAACATTCCAACCATCCTCTTTTTCTCAGAAATTACTCTGCAAAAGCTCGATTCTCGATCATACTGCTACCTGAAACCCCTTAAACGCCGCATTCTTAACTTTTGAATTCACCAGGACCGGTATTGAGAGTCTCTCACTCTGACCGACCCCGAATACAATCAACTCCAAGGCTCTTCTAGCACATGAACACCCTCTTCCTTGAAGCACGTGACTGGGTCACTACTCTGACAACTCACCTATGCCTTAAGCAAAATTCTGAATCTTCCAAAGCCTTACCCTGGCCCGACATGGCCAACCTTTGCACACATTCATCAAATCCCACGCACAATACCCTTTCCCTTAGCTGTACTAACTTGCCAACACGCCGACAATCCGCAACCCTATGATAACACAATCCTGCAACCCAACTGTAGATGGTGGGACTCCCCTACTTAGCCCGAAGCTACTCCTTGCACCACTCTAGACCCTGCCGAGATCCTTTCTCCTTTGATATTCAACCAATCCGTCCCATTCTTCCAAATTCTCTTGCTAGCACTCCATAAATACTCAAATTCTCTAGCATCATTCACACGTTATGCCTCCTACCGAATAGCCACTAGAACCCCTCACAGAGACCTGCCAACCATGCCACCGCTAACCTATTCACAGGAGATAACCCACATGTGGAAGTTACCCGCGGACACCCTCCAACCATGCTGAAATGCACGCTCTCTGCGACTTCAATACCCCATCCTACGCCCTGCTTCATTTATCAACTTTACTAGTCCATCCGCTCCTCATGGACATCCATTAAATGCGCAACAATATCTTTAAATTTGAAACTATGCTGCCGCTCCCCCACTTTGCGACTGCTCGACTTCCGCTTCTTACACCTGGCTGCCTAAAAATGGAACCACCGCCTAGCCTCACTTCAGGATCATTCTCTGTAGCTATCAAACCAGCAGATCACCACAACTTCAAGCTCTCTGAAGATCATCTTTCTCTAGCTGCCTTCATTATCAACACTTATCAGGTACTGAACCACCGCACCTCACGGTCTCTGCCAACCACATTCTTCATTACTTCTTCTCAATACTCTGACCGTACGCAACCGAAGAAACCATAGCACCAACAAACTTAACACATTTCATTCGATCAATGACGACGACTTCACATCACAGGTGCATATCCCACCTCACTTGAAGACACCAAGTCTTACTAGTTTATCAACTCCAATCGGACCATTCATAACCCAAATGCCTTTCCTCTGCCGGAACTAAAATACCAAAATCTTGAAAGCAAACTCTGAGAAGACCTCCCTTCAAACCATCCATCACCCCCAACATACGGGTAAGCATTCTATCATCATATCGACATCGCGCGATAACCAATCGTAAACATCATCACCACCTGAGCATAACCTCAACGCTCTCAGAAACACAGCTACTGAGCTGAAATAGCATATTATCCTTCCACAAGGCAACGACAATAGCCTCAATCAGTTTCGCATGGAGAAACATCCCGCACCGCACCCATAGCACCATTTCAAATCCTCAAATTCCTGATTCATAGCAAGCATTTCGCGACGCGTAAGATTGAGTAAGAATAGACATAGGCATAAACCTCAAAGGAATCAAATCGCACGATGAGGAAATCAAGAAGGGAAGTACTCCTAACAACCTTGTAGCCTCTCGAAGATAAGTACAGACGTCTCCGTACTGATCCGCAAGACTCTACTAGACTTGCTCATGACTCATGAAACCTACGGGAACCTAGCGCTCTGATACCATGTTGTCACGACCCAAAATCCATAAGGCCGTGATGGCGCCGGACATCATTGTCAGGCAAGCCAATCATTAATTAATCGAAATAATTTCCGGTTTAAATATTTATGAAAAATATTTCCTTGCACTTTATTACGTATTAACTAAATAAAAATATGTTAAGTAAAACAATAGTTTAAATATTACACTTTAGCAAATATATCCCAACACATCCCAGAACCCGGTGTCACAAGTACATGAGCAATTTCTAAGAACTTATACAATCATCACAAAGCCTGTCCGAAATACAAATTGGACAATGAATTTAAAATAAAATAAAATAAAGTACGAGGGAGACTCTATCAGCTGCGGATCGCCTCCGGATGATGCAGCTCGCCTAAGTCTCCGATTCCTCCACATTGCTATGAAAGTACCTGTGTAATAAAATGCACAGCAAGTGTAGCATCAGTACAAAAATAACGTGTACTCAGTAAGTCGCCCGCCTAACCTCAGAGAGGTAGTGACGAGAGGTCAAATTAGACACTTTCTATAAGTCAATTTAGAATATTCGAGTGTGACACTAAGCATGAATATCCTAGGCAATTTATTAAAATCAGGAATAATTATTATCAACTCTTTCCATATTTAACACTTTATATCTTTGTCATATTAATAACAATTAATCAACATGGGTGATTTAATCAAATAACAATTAATCAACGGGAAGGACAACTTCTTCCAAAATCTTTTTAATAACTTTAAATCTCTGTCATTTCAAATGACAACTTAAAGTCCCATGCCAGTAATCAGGCAAAAATCATAGCAACTACGCAGTAAATATCATGCGCAAGAAATGCTGAGTGTCGAACGGTGCGGACAAACAATAATAAATTGTGCACTGCCGAGGGTTGAACGGCTCAAACCATAGATGCATCTATCTGCCCCGCTCGCGAATCGATCATGCGACGCGGTTATACATACAAATAATAAGGCTAGCCTGCTCGCGAACCATACCTGCGACTCAGGTGCTCATATGTACACATATCCACATAATAAATCCGTATTTTTATCAGGAAAGCAGTTTTTCTCAGGAAAGTGGCAAAATTCCTTTTAAGGAACATGAAATATAACTCTTAAATCTTTGTTTTGAAACTCATTTGTCAAGTTTAATGATATTCCATAATATAACCCTACCAGGTATACAATTATCCACAGAGGAATCAATTCTCTTTTTAGATGATTAAGAATAAACTCTAGTCTTCTTCAGATATTCAATTACGATTTCAATTATATTAGCAGTTTAATATTACAGGCAGGACTATAGGTACAACACGTAAGGCATGCTAGTGGGTCCTAGACTACCCGGACATGTCATAATAGTAGCTATGTACGGACTCTCGTCACCTCGTACATACGTTTCCCCTGAAGATAATAGCATATACTTAATTAATTCACCTAGGGGGGCAATTCCCCTTCACAAAGTTAGAAAGGAGACTTACCTCGCTCCGAAATTTCATAACCGGCCTCCAAGCCCTTATGGTGACTCAAATCGTTTCACAACGCTCCAAAACTATCCAAACAATGACAAACCAATAAAATATATTCTAATACTTGCAACAATTCCAAATTATATAATTTCTCAACTCCACTCAATGAAATGACCAAACTGCACTCGGGCCCACGTGCCCGGAATCCGAAATTTCTCGAATATATATTCTACCCATAGCCTTACTAACTCCAGAATACGATTTACTCTAAATTCCATGCTCAAATTCGTGGCTAAAAATCCAAATTACCATTTTCTAGGTTTCTTCAATATTTTTCAAATTTTCCCAAAATTTTCATGTTCAATCCATGCATATAATCTTGTATCTAACTCAAAAATGGAAGGAATTTACTTACCTTGTATTGGATGATGAAAATCCCCTTTGAAGCCTCCCAACATCGCCATGCCAAGATGAAAAATAGAACAAATGAGCCAAGATCCCATTTTTAAAACACTGCCCTGCCCAGTTCTGACCCCTCTATGAGATCGCATGAAAGCCTACGCGATGGCATAGGCCAAACCTTCTGCCTCCAAAAATCTCCTCAGTGCGATCGCGTGCACACACCTGTGTTCGCATAACCAACGCACCAGAAGCCTCCATACGCACATTGTGCGATCGCACCCCCAACCCTGCGATCGCACAAGCCTTCACCTTGTAGCCCAGTTTTTCCTCCTACACGATCGCATTGCACTTCTTGCGATCGCATAGGCCAAATACCAGCTCCCTTGAATTTCCTTCTATGCGATCGCACACAAGGGACCGCGATCATATAGCACACCAGATACACCAAAAGACAGCAACAGCAAATTAGAAAAAAATGGTCTGAACTCACCCCGAAACACACCCGAGGCCCCCGGGACCCCGTCCAATCACACGACTCAGTCCTAATACCTCATTCGAACTTAGTCGAGCCTTGAAATCACATCAAACAACATCAAAACCACGAATCACACCCAAATCCAAACTTTATGAACTTAGAAATTTCCAACTTCTACATCCGTTGCCGAAACCTATCAAATCACGTCCGATTGATGCCAAATTTTGCACACAAGTCATATTCGACATTACGGACTTGCTCCAACTTCCGGAATTGCATTACGACCTCGATATCAAAACTTCCACTTCCGGTCGGATTTCTCAAAAACCTTCAAATTCCTATCTTTAGCCAAATGACTTCAAAATGACCTATGGACATCCAAATTTACTTCAAATCGCGCTCCCAACTCCAGAATCACCATATGAAGCTATTCCTAGACTCGGAATCTCAAACGGACATCAACATCACTGAAATGCGCTTCAAGCCAAACTTAGGAAATTCCTTAAAAATGCTAACTTCCACATTATACGCCGAAACGCTCCCGGTTTATCCAAAACCCGATCCGGACATACCCCAAGTCCAAAATCATCATACAAACCTGCTGGAATCTTCAAATCCTGATTCTGAGGCCGTTTACTCAAAATTCCAATCTTAGTCCATTTCTCCAACTTAAGGCTTCTGAAATGAGAATTTTCTTTCCAAACCAACTCTAAACTTCTTGAAATTCAATTCCGACCACGCCCACGGGTCATAATACCTGAAACGAAACTGCTCACGGCCTCAAACCGCTGAACGATGCGCTAGAGCTCAAAATGACTGGTCGGGTCATTACAACAAGCTTCTAGACTACATGGTTCGTGCCAAGATTTATCGGTATAGAATTCTACTTTTGTGATCATTGTGTGTCAATAGAGATGAGAGTTAACCCAAAAGAAGAATGAAGAGTATATGAATAAGTGTAGTAGCTCATCGGTGTTGAGTCAACATGGTAAAGGAGAAATTGGTCACCGGTGGTTGAGGCAAGCCTACGAAGAGGACGACCAACCTGTGCAACATCAACTACTTGACTCAGTTCTTATAAATGCTTTTGAAAGATTTGTTTTTCGGACTCTCCATAATATGTGGTGCATAAGGTTTGAACGGTTGCGTCAGGTCATATGACGGTGTTAGAATCTGCCATTAGGTTCGATAAGTCAGCCCGTCATACTCCTACTTCGGTTCATATAGCCAGAGAGCACGTTCACAGACTCATCAAAGGACTCAAATATGATTGTAAAAATTTTGTACGACTCAGGGCAGGTTGATACTTCATTTCGGCGAGTGATAGAAATTGTCCTAGACTTAGGAGAGTCATATTTCATCAGAACACTCAGGCTACGTGACCCATTGCAGTTATAAATCAACTCAATTGACCAGCTCGGGAAAAAGGAGTCGGAATGTTGAAAGTGGAGGTCAGATTCCTAGAGGTGGAGACCCAGCATGTTGATATATTTTCTATGGTATGGCTGAGGTCGTTACATTGAATAGTGTCATTACAAGAACATTCTCCATTTATTATAAAGTGATGATTTACTGAACTTAATACGGTTATGCGTATCTAATAGAATTCTTCCAATGTGCTCCACTCTCGGGTAAGCCTCGTAACTCTAAAATCTACTTATGTGAATACTTGTATTGAGAAATTATATGGAGATAACTGTGTCTATCATTATGTGTTGTAATTTTGTTTAACGGAAAATATTTAAAGGAAGGAAATGGAATGTTTCGATTGGCACGATACGCATGATGCTTGTGATACAGAATTGAGGACGAGATACGGTTATGCGTATCTAATAAAATTCTTCCAATATGCTCCACTCTCGGGTAAGCCTCGTAATTCTAAAATCTACATATGTGAATACTTGTATTGAGCAATTATATGGAGATAACTGTGTCTATCATTACGTGTTGTAACTTTGTTTAACGAAAAATATTTAAAGGAAGGAAATGGAATGTTTCGATTGGCACGATACGCATGTTGCTTGTGATTCAGAATTGAGGACGAGATCCTCGCATTTTAATATGATTTGATATGTTTAAATTGGGCTACGAGACGCGGTGGAAGTTATGTAAGGACGAGGTCCTTGTGGTGGAAATTCTTGTGTTTAAATTCTCCCTTGTGAATTAAACTTTTACTATAGTATTGGTAGGGAGTCATGCCTGTTAGGATTATTTAACAATTTATGTATGAAATAATGATGATAATCATAATAATAACTGAATAAATAATAATAAAATTAATACTAATAATAAGTAAATTAATTAATTAATTAACTGTGCATAATTTGCCAAATCCGTGTTATAATTATTGAGCTTTGACCTACGAGGTATGTACACGCTCATGTGACATTAAATGAGACACGTTAATTCGGGTATATAATTATGAGGTCTTCATGAATCACATCTCATTATCAGTTGTGAAGGGTAGAAAGGGGATTATTGTTACGTGAAGTTATTGGGTGATTCATTAATTGATTATGAACAATTATAAGATCATATTGAGTCGAAAGGGTGTTCCATTCAAATGGTCAGACGAGTGTGGGTGGAACTTTCAGAAGCTCAAGATGGATTTGACTACGACGCCAGTGTTGGTGACGCCCTCAGGTTCAGGATTGTGCACGGTGTATTGTGGTGAATCTCTATCGGATTAGGTATAGTATTAATGCATGACGGCAAGGTGATTGCATATGCGTCTCGGCAGCTGAAGGTCCATGAGAAGAATTACCATGTTCATGACTTAGAGTTGGCGGCCATTGTTCATGCATTGAAAATTTGGAGGCACTATCTTTATGGTGTGCCGTGTGAGGTTTTTACTGACCACCATAGTCTCCAGTACTTATTCAAGCAGAAAGATCTAAATTTGAGGCAGCGGAAATGGTTAGAGTTACTAAAATATTATGATGTCACCATATTGTATCACCCAGGGAAGGCCAATGTGGTGGCCGATGCATTGAGTAGAAAGGCGGTGAGTATGGGAAGCCTTGCGTATATTCCAGTTGGTGAGAGATCTTTGGCTTCAGACATTCAGACGTTGTCTAATCAGTTCGTGAGGTTGGATATTTCGCCCAGCAGTGTTCTAGCTTGTACAATCGCTCGGTCTTCTCTAATTGAGCGTATCCGGGAGTGCCAGGATGATGGCCCGCATTTGATGGTCCTTAGGGACACAGTTCGGCACGGTGGTGCCAAGCAAGTTACAGTTGAAGATGATGGTGTTTTGAGGATGCAGGGTCGGTTATGTGTGCCTAATGTTGATGGCCTTCGTGAGTTGATCCTTGAGGAGGCTCACAGTTCTAAGTATTTGACTCACTCTGGTGCAGCCAAAATGTACCAAGACTTGAGGCAACATTATTGGTGGAGAAGGATGAAAAATGAAATTGTTACGTATGTGGCTCGTTGCTTAAATTGTCAGCAGGTAAAGTATGAGCATCAGAGACCTAGTGGTTTGCTTCAGCAGATAGAGATTCCTGAGTAAAAGTGGAAGCGTATCACTATGGACTTCGTTGTTGGGCTCCCACGGACTCAGAGGAAATTTGATGCGGTTTGGGTTATTGTGGATAGGCTGACTAAATCAGCACATTGCATTCCTGTGGCAAGTACTTATACTTTAGAGCGGTTGGTTGAGTTATATATTCGGGAGATAGTTCGCCTTCATATTATGCCCGTGTCTATCATTTCTGATCGGGGTACGCAGTTTACTTCGCACTTTTGGAGGGCAGTTCAGCGTGAGTTGGGTACCCGAGTGGAGTTGAGTACAACATTTCACCCTCAAACTGACGGGCAGTCCGAGCGTACCATTCAAATATTGGAGGATATGCTCTGCACTTATGTTATTGACTTTGGAGGTTCGTGGGATCAGTTCTTGCCATTAGCGGAGTTTGCTTATAATAATAGTTATCAGTCGAGCATTAAGATGGCTCCTTATGAGGCGTCATATGGTAGACGGTGCAGATCGCCAGTTGGATGGTTTGAGCCGGGAGAGACTCGGTTGTTGGGTACAAACTTAGTTCATAAGTCCTTAGATAAGGTCAAGATTATTCAAGAGAGACTTCGTGCAGCTCAGTCTAGGCAAAAGAGTTATGTCGATCGTAAGGTTCGTGATGTGGCATTCATGGTTGGAGAGAGAGTATTGCTTCGTGTGTCGCCCATGAAGTATGTTATGAGATTTGGGAAGAAAGGTAAGTTGAGCCTTAGGTATATCAGGCCATTTGAGATTATTGATAGAGTGGGGGAGGTAGCTTATAACTTGCATTGTCTCCAGGGTTATCCTCAGTTCATCCGGTATTCCGCGTGTCTATGCTCCGGAAATATCACGGTGACCCGTCCTACGTGTTATCCAATTGGACAAAGACTTGACTTATGAGAAGGAGCCGATAGCCATTTTAGACCGGCAGGTTTGTCAGTTGAGATCTAGGAGTTATCCTTCAGTTCGAGTGCAGTGGAGAGGCCAGACCGTGGAGGCAGCTACTTGGGAGTCCGAGTCAGACATGCAGAGTAGATATCCACACTTGTTCGTCAATTTCAGGTAATTTTCTATGTTAGTTCGAGGACGAACGTTTGTTTTAGAGGTAGAGATTGTGATGACCCAAGGGGTCATTTTATGAATTTAGACTCCGTTCTATGCTTAATAGCCATAAAAAGACTAATTTTAAATACCTCAATTTGCGTGTGCAATCCGGCGGTGAAACCGGAAAGCTTTTATGTGAAAATATGAGAAATAGTTATTTCTAGAATTTAAATTTGATTATAGTTGACTTTGGTCAACATTTTGAGTAAACAGACTCGGATCTGTGTTCCAACAATCCCGTGAGGTCCACAATAAAATATGGGACTCAGGCGTATGCTGGAAATTAATTCCGAGGTCCCAAGCCTTAGAAATCAATTTTTGAAAGAAATTATTTTGCTGAATTATTAATGAAATAAAGAAATGAATTAACGTTTGAAATCGTTGATATTGGGCCCGTATTTTGGTTCCGGAGCTCAATACAAGTTTGTTATGATATTTAAGCCTTGTCTGTGAAATTTGGTGAGAATCGGAATTTATTTGACGTGATTTGGACGTCCGATTGATAAATAGTGAACTTTAAGTGTTCTTGAGAAAAATAATGAGTTTTGAGGTTTAATTCATAGTTTTACATGTTATTTTCATGATTTGACCGCACGAGAAAGTACGTAGGATACTTTTAGACTTGCGTGCATAATTGCTTTAGAGCTTCGAGGGCTCGGATGAGTTTCAAACAGGTTTGGGTTGTGTTGCGCTCGTTCTTTCTTATGCTTCGACGTCGTTTTTTCAAGGATAAATGATATCATATTGAACAAATGAGCTCCCATTTATTTTTTAAATAAATTATTAGATCCGTATCGTAATTACGGACCCGTAGAAAAAAGAATCATCGAATTTGGACATCGTATGAGGATTTTATGGTCATTTTACTAAGGTTGCCAGATTTTTCAGGTTAATTACGAAATTGCCACTGACGGCGTATTGAAAATCTGCACTATTTGCAAATATTAAAACCTACATATCTCCTTCATTATAAGGTCAAATTGAGTGATTCAAAAGCCTAACTTGACTAGAATTTCACAAGGAATCCATTGGAGGAATAAAATCGAGTTTCGGGGATCGTTTGACATGATAAACGAGGCAGAATAGCTGGCAAAAATATATATATATATATAAACAGGCAGACTTATTTTTCTTCAAATTTTTGAACCCCACATCCCTAGGAACGAATTTCTTCACCAAATATAATCCCCAAGTCATAGATAATCAATTCTAAACTTTACTCTTTCAATTACTCATTGTTTTTCATCACTTTTAAATCAAAAACTAAGAATTTTCATGGTAAAAATTGAGGGTTTGGGTAGAATTGGGAAATTTTGTAAAAACCGGATCTTTACCTCGAATTGAGGTCGAATTTCGAAACTAATTGTATATTTGGGTTCGCGAGTGAATAGGTAAACATAATTTGGTCCGAACCCCGAGTTTAGACCAAGCGGGCCCGGGGTCAGATTTTTACTTTTTTATAGAAAACTTAGGAAAAATTATAATTTTTAATAAAGTTAGTTTACTTGGACTTAATTAATGATATTGAGTTAATTATGATTAGATTCGAGCAAGTTAGAGGAAGATTCTAAAGGAAAAGCCATAATTGAGCAGTGAGTGGCCTCCGAAATTGAGGTAAGTGTTTGGTCTAACTTTGACTCGAGGGAATAAGAATCCCACTTGTTTGCTATGTGAAATGCATGTGTGGTGTATAGGTGAGGTGACGAGTATCTATGCACCACCAAATGCCTGTTAAACATGATCCCTTTCCCGTTCCCAACTTAATTGATTCATGTTCATTATTGTTTCTATGACTACTTGGCCTTGTTATTTTGTTAAATATTATTGTGGTTATTTTAAAAAGAGTATTGGTTGTTTAGTTGGTTCCCTTGTGGTATAAAACGGTTGAGCGGTTTGGTATTGTTTTTACGAGATATATATACATATTTATGTTTCTATTGGTTTCATGGTTGAGAGGATATTGACGAAGTTATGAGAAAAATACAGTTTCTTATTTATAATTGTTGAGACAAAAATATTGTGAAAGGCTTGGCTAAATTGTGAAATTTATTAATAAATTGATATGAGATATCTGGTAGGAGCGGGTTGCACGCCGTAATAAGGAGTGATAAGGGTGGACATGTGGGATCGGGTTGCACGCCGCAACAAGGAGCAATAAGGGAGGACATTTATATTTTTACTGAATTTCAAAGAAAATAAATATTTGAAAAGCTTAAATGTTTATTTTACTATTCTTCATATTTTTGACACTACTTTTATTTAAAGTTAAAGTTTGGAAACTTAATTTTTTTTTAGAATTGGTTATAGATGAGACCTAGAAAAGGCGGCTGAGTTATTTTATTATCGTTGTAGTATTTAATTATTTGTTTAGATTTCCGTCTTGCTTCATATATTATTGTTACATGTTATATTGCTAAAGCCCCGTCGTAGCCTCGTCACTACTTCATCGAGGTTAGGCTCGGCACTTACTCAGTCATGAGGTCGGTTGTACTGATACTACACTTTGCACTCTTTTGTGCAGATCCAGGTACTAGCCAACAATAGAGATTTTTAGAGCAGCCATCTATTCATTCGGAGACACGAGGTATATCTGCCGGCGTTCGCATATCCCGAGAGTCTTCTTCTATTTTTATAAAACTGTTTTAGTATATTCAGAACAATTACACTATTTTTTTCAGCCCAGTATTTGTAGTATTCTTTAGTAGTTCGTGAATTATGACACCAAACTCTATGGTAGTTCTAGATTTATTTAATTAGTTCGTGGCTCGCTTAATTTATTGTTTATTTATTTTATATTTAAAATTATTTATTGAAAGCCATTAGATCGAGTTTAATTTAAAATTGTTCTATCCGGTTTAAATGATTAATTAACGAAAATAGTTGAGTGAACTCTAACATTGGCTTGCCTAGCAAGTATGGTGTTAGGCGCCATCACGGTCCCTAAGGTTAGGGGAATTTGGGTCGTGACAAGTTATTATTTAATATTATTGTACTATCATATAATATTTTATTAGCTTATAATTAAATCAATGTCTTGCTTATTATTCTTTTAGTAGTCTTTAATAAATATAAATATTTTATTCTTGAAATTTGGTATATTTTTATGCTTGTATCCTCTCATTCGAAAAAATTTTAATCAACTAAATTTATTGTAATATTATTAAATATAATTTAATTTTTTTAATTTATTTATTTTTAAATTAATTTAATGTATAAGTATCCTCACAATATCTCTATTTTTATACATTCTCTTCCCTACTATAAATTTTAATAAGTTTTTACATTAATATTTTTACCTATAACCAAAATAATATCATATTTTATTTTAAATTGTAAAATTGATGTAAGCTAAAATATTAATACATAAGTTATTTATGATCATGTTCCAAATGTATTGAGTTCTCTTATAATTATTTCTTATTTAGATGCAGTTAAATTTCTTTTTTTTTTTAGATTTAAGATATAAATTTAATTTTTAATTTTCATTAATAAAATTACCTATATTAGAAAGTTATTTTATATTCTTAAAGTTTTATTTTAATATTAGAAAAGTAATTTCTTAATTGTTTGAACATATTATGTGTATGTAGTAATATGTTTACTGTCATTTTATTTCTTTCCGTAACATTTTCAAATAATTCTTATCATTCTATTTTTTAAATTGGAACGTTGTTTCAAAAAATTACGCTATGCTTTCAAACTTATACTAACTGCACTCAATTCAGATATTAATCATAGAAAAAATATTTTCTTAATTGTTTGAACATATTATATCTAAATGTTGTAGTAATATTTTCATTGTCAACTTATTTCTTATAATATTATTTCTTTTAGCTTTAATACAAATTTAATTTTTAATTTTCATTCGTATAATTACTTATATTAGAAATTTATTTTGTATTTTAGTTTTTTTTTTTCATAAATAAGACTTCAATTTCATGATAGTATCCGTAGTTTGAGCATTCTAATCATAGTTTTAACAACTTTCTAATTTCAAATTCAATTAGCCTTTCTCTTTCATTTATAATATTTAGTTTTTAATAATTTAAAATATTTTTGCTAATTTTTTAAGTATTGTATATTTAGTTTTAACAACTTTCAAATTTAATTAACCTTTCCCTTTCTATTTTAAGTTTGTATATTTAATTTATTTTATTTCTAAACTTATGATTTATAAATATCCTCATATTATCTATAATTTATTCTATTATTCAATATTTTTAGTTTTTCATTTTATCTATTAGACTTGAGTTACGTGGGCCTATTCATATTATGAGTTTCAATACCTAATATTATTTATGTAATTAGGTTTGTGTTAGTTTTGCTTCTTTCAAATTTAAACTAACTGCACTCAATTCAAATATAAATCATAAAAAAATATTTTTTTAATTGTTCGAACCCGTTATATCTGAATGTTGTAGTAATATTTACGTATAAAATATTCGTTTGCCCGATTTATCAATATTAATATGACATTATTATTCTTGTTATTAAAAGATTTTTTACTAATTATTTAAATTTATCTTATCTTATAAATAATTTATATACTTTATGTAAGATCTTATTTTACCGCTTGAATTTATTTAATTTTTAAACTTAATACATATTTAATATCTTAAGTAAATTTTAATTTTATTTTAACTTACTCCAAAGTATAAATATTCACATGTTATCTCAATCTACGTCTTTCTATATTTTTTTATTTCTTTCTATTATAATTTTTAGTTAATTTCCTACCTCCATATTTCTAGCTAATATAGAAAAAAAATCGATGGGTGGATAAATATTGATATAAATATAGATATAGCTTCAAATATACATATAAATATAAATTTAAATGTAGATATATAGATTAGATTTGTCTAAAATTTATTTAGATTGAGTATAAGACTTATTAAACTACTTCCATTAACTATGTTTTCATTTATAATTCAAATTTTTATGTTGTCTTAAATTGTCAAGTAGCTTCTTATTAACTTACCACTTGGCTTAACCACATGCTTCACTACTCTCCTTTTAATATAATATAAAAAATATAATAGCTATAAATATAATTTACAAGTCAATGATCATTTACTTTTTTATGGCAACATGATCATATATATATATATAGATATGTATATGGTCATGCCACAATAATCTTTATCTTTTACTTATTATTGGATTTTTGGTCCCTAACATGTTTCGAAAAAAACNATTCATCTTTCCTATAATCTCAAAATTGTATTTGGAACATAATCATACCACTATTTTGCTAACATGTTTCGAAAAAAACTTTCCGTCCATTTTCATGACAATATCAACAGAATATTTTATATATTTTTCTCATTACCTAACTATTTTGCGAAAGTTGCATATTTGAAAAAAAATGTAAGAATCTCTCTTGCCATTCTCTTAAGTATATTAACTCAAAGCGTTAATTTAAAATTTTCGGAAAATCTTTGCTCAATAGGAAAAGGTATTTGCATAAATTGTACTTAAAGCAATAATATAGAAGATATATTAGTTTGATATAATACAAATAAAAAATATTTCAAAAGCAAGGGATGTTAGATCTATTGATTCTGCCTTGGTTTAATACTATTTACTTATATTCTGTTATCTAATTAATGCTTACTTTATTTTATCTTTTGAAGGAAACCATGAATATTCATTTCCTTAATTAAATAATGAATACGTTGTTTTCTCTAATTAATACTTACTTTAATTCCTCACTTAAAGTAAATCATTTGTCATGTAATATTACTTTAAATATGGTAACTATAAGTCACGGAATATGCAATTCCTAATAGATATATTTTTTTAATTATTAATAGAACCAAAAGAATATCAATTAATCAATTTTTTCAATGTTATACAAATAGAATCCAACAAATAGATTCTATAAAATTGCCAAGTAACTTTTCTCAATATGCCACTTGGCTTAACCTCATGCTTCACTATACTCCTTTTAATATAATATAGATAGATATTACCTATAAAAAGTTTTTTTGCATTTTATTCATCTTTCCAAAAGGTACATTTTGGTTTGAGGGAGTTTACAAAAAGTGCTAATACTCCCTACTCCAGATTTGAAGTGGCCCTCTATCTAAAAGATGAAGTAAATTTAAATATAAAGCTTGGATATCCAAGTTAACAAAAGGTGTAACTATAATTACAAAAGAAGAAAAAGATACACCATTTAAGATAATATCATATTTCCTTTTCTTGATTGTTCTAACGTGTGGATACCCCATTTTCCCACTATCATAGCTTCTCTATAGCAATGTTGAAGAGTATATGAATTCGAACTCATATGCCTCTTCAGTTCATCAACTTCTTTCTATAACCTCCCAGGGGTACTGTTGAGGTCATTAACACAATCTACAAGCAGTTTTGAATCGCTTTCAGCTATGATAAAGTCATGGCCATTGTTGGTGTTTGTGAACGACTCTCATGAATAATTCTAATGGGAGTAATAATCTTTCTTTTTCTTTTAGATGTCTCGTTTTTGTTTCCTCTTTGCGCAGTAAATGTGATGCCAAAGACATTGATTTCCTTGGCACTTCCTGCAGTATTCAGTTATGTTAGTCTCCTTTTGAGTAGTTTTAGTATCCTTGGAGGATTCACATATTGCCTGATTTTGCAGAACTAGAGTTGGAGTTGAAGTGCATTTTCCTTTTTCTTTACCTTTAGTCATTGTTTTCCAACCTTCCTCCTCATCATTGTGGTCATTTAAACCATGATTCTTAAGCATATGTCTTGTTCTTTCTTTCTTTTTTCTCTTCATTCTTTTCCTCCTGCGTATCATTGTTGTTAGTACCCTTGTTACTCTTTCTGTTGTTGCCTCTATCATCTTTGGGAGGGGCTTCTGGCTTTTGTTGATTCTTATATTTCTTCTCAATATTTCTCAGCTCTATGTGCATGATTCTATTTACATCATTATGACCTTGAGCTCTGCAATGCTAACAATACTCTGGGACATTTCATATTCACCTACTGGAAGAAGGATTCTAAATCTCCATGATTATTCACAAATTTGTTTGTATTTCTTCCACTTATGGCCTAGTGATATCAATCTCAACCTTTTTCTTAGCAGTACTCGGTCTTATCTTAGCATGGGTTGTCTTGTCAGATACAATTAGGGATACCAATAGGTGCAACAATCTGACACAAAGCATCCCACTCAAAGTAATGCCACTTCAAGTCTCGGAGATTGATCCAGACTAGAGCTAGAGTGGTTTCAACATCTGGTTTGAAATTGTACTTCCAGGTTGAGAGTTTCACTTGCATATTATGGAGAGTGATAAAGGTCCTACCATACGCATTCCTTTAAGGATTAGGATGAACTTTTTTTCTTCTTCATGTTGAGTTGTCCTTTTTGTGCTTGAAAGAATTACCAAAAGAGAGTAGTTCCGCACACATTAGAAAATGCGCTTGAAAATAAAACTTGTTAATTTGCCCCCTACGTGCAAGATATACGGAACGCCTAATCCAAAATATTCATCTTTTATTCTTGTTCTTCTCTATTATTTTCTAGGCAATTGTATTTGTACAAATTCCAATCTTTTAGGTACAAGTGACCTTGGGGAGTGACCGGTCTAAATGATTTGCATTTTAGTCGGATCGGAATTACTTTCAAGATAATGACTTATCACGGCACAACGTCAATCTATTAAGTTATTTTTCTTGTTTTTTTTGTTCTGGGTCAATATTATCATATATCTATATTATATTAAAAGGAGAATAGTGAAGCATGTGGTTAAGCCAAGTGACAAGCTAAATTGAAGCCACTTGGCAATTTTAAGACAGCATAAAAAATTAGAATTATAAATGAAAACATATTTAATGGAAGTAGTAGTCCAAGATTTTCTGTAAGTTGAATTTCATTCTTTAATTAATCAAAGCCAATTATTTTAAGATTTAAACTAAAAATGTTCTCTTTTTAAAGACCAATAGAGAATCTGTTGGATGTACACAAAAAAAAAGGATGCAATTTTTATTAAGCAAACAAATATACTATAATGTCACGAGCCGATTTACCCTCCGAAGGTGTCTTGACGGCACTTAGTCTCTACGACTAGGTAAGCCTACTATAACGGGAAAAAATCGAAATAAAAAGCAAGAAATATAGGGGATAAGGGCAATGACCTAAGTAACGTACTGGCCGCTCGGCTCATACAAAACATAACTTTCAAAAACCCGGAATATCGCAGACCGTCACAAGCTTCTAACACTACTGTAGCTCTAACAAAAACTGGAAAAAGTACATAAGAACGTCTCTACAAGATAGAATAGAAGGAGACTCGGAGGATTCTGCGGACGCGGCAGAAATACCTTGCAGTCTCCTAGAATCAGCAACAACGACTAACCACGAGGCTGATAGCTCGTACCTGGATCTGCACACGAAAAAAAATATGTGCAGGAAAGGGCATGAGTACACCACATTTGGTACCCAGTAAGTGCCAAGCTAACCCCGATCAAGTAGTGACGAGGTCAGGTTAAGGCTCTACTGAATTTCTAAACAAGTCAGTTTAAAACAATACAAAAGATAGGTAATGTCTACAGTAAACAGTTTAAGAAAAATAATATAAGGTTATAGTAAAGAAAATCCTCGGCTCAACATAATATATCACAAAGTGGAATCTCCCGGGATATTGTCCCGTAGTTCCAAATGATTATGCAGTACAAGGGAAAGCTCCCGGAATACGTCCGTAGTCCCAATTTAAATATGCAGTACAGGGGGAAAGCTCCTGGAACACGTCTGTAGTCCCAAAATAAATATGCAGTACAGGGGGAAATCTCCAGGAATACGTATGTAGTCCCAAAATAAATATGCAATACAGCGGAAAGCTCCCAGAATACGTCTGTAGTCCCAATTTAAATATGCAGTACAAGAAGAAAACTCCTGCTAGGTTGGGAGGTAAGGCTAGCTCATAAGAAACCTTCCCAACATGCCGCAATACCTCAAAAGGACCAACGAATCTCGGACTCAGCTTACCCTTCTTCCTAAACCTCATGACGCTCTTCATAGGGCATACCCGAAGAAAAAACCGATCACCAGCCATAAATTCCAAATCACAAACCTTCGAGTCCGCATAACTCTTCTGCGTGGACTGAGCTGTGCGAAGTCTTTCCTGAATCACCTTCACCTTTTCCAGGTGTTGACCCAAGTCACTGCATAGTTTTGAAGATTGACAAATGTCTGAACAGTTGAACCAGGTCCATCAGAGCACACATACGTGACCTGACGCGTTGGCACATGAACTGTATATGCATAGGAGATGAATGTGATTTTGAAGTATCAATGAACAAGGAGAGTGTCTCCTAATGCAAAAAGGTTGCAAATTAATAAGAGAATAGAAGTTGAATTCAGCAAGGACCATACAAAGCCTCATATGACGCCATTTGAATGTTGGACTGGTAGTTGTTATTATAAGCAAACTCTGCAAGGGGCAAGTATCGGTCCCATGACCCTCCAAAATCCATCACATAGGCACGGAGCATGTCCTCGAGAATCTGAATTGTGCGCTCGGACTGCCCATCAGTATGAGGGTGAAAGGTTATACTCAACTCTACCCTAGTGCCTAACTCCTGCTGAACGGCTCTCCAGAACCGTGAAGTGAACTGTGTACCTCTTTCTGAAATGATAGATACTGAAATACTGTGGAAGCGAACAATATCCCTGATATAAATCTCCTCCAACCTCTCGGAGGAGTATGTAGTTAACACTGGAAAGAAATGGGCTGACTTGGTCAGCCGATCCACAATCACCCAAATAGCATCGAACTTTTTCAAAGTCCGAGCAAGTCCAACCACAAAGTCCATGGTGATCCGCTCCCACTTCCACTCTGGAAGCTCAATCTGCTGAAGTAACCCTCCTGGCCTCTGATTCTCATATTTGACTTGCTGACAGTTGAGACACTTGGCCAAAAACTCCACTATATCATTTTTCCTCCTTCTCCACCAATAGTGTTGTCTCAGATCTTGGTACATCTTTGCGGTACCCAGATGAATGGAATATCGCGAGCTATAGGCTTCCTCAAGAATCAACTCCCGAAGCCTATCCATGTTGGGCACACAGATCCGACCCTGCATCCTCATCACACCGTCATATCCTATAGTCACATCCCTAGCGTCACCTCGTTGAACCCTGTCCGAAAGAACCAGAAGGTGTGGATCATCATACTGGCGCTCTCAAATGCAGTCATAAAGAGAAGACCGAGGCACCACACAAGCTAAAACCCGGCAAGGCTCTGAAAGATCCAATCTCATGAACTGACTGGCTAAGGACTGAACATCCAAGGCTAAGGGCCTCAACTGCCGGAAGGTATGCCAAACTCCCCAAACTCTCCGCCCGGTGACTCAAGGCGTCGGCCACCATATTGGCCTTCACCGGATGGTATAATATAGTGATGTCATAGTACTTTAGTAACTCCAACCATCTCCGCTGGCGCAAATTGAGGTCCTTCTACCTGAACAAGTGCTGCAAACTCCGGCAATCCGTAAAAATCTCACATGGAACACCGTACAAATAATGACGCCAAATCTTCAGGGCGTGTGATGCGAGAATAGAATTCATAGTTTAACATGTTATATGCCTTACAGTTTATGCGCATTAATGATAAAAATACACTTTTTATGTGCTTAATGGAGTTTATTTCATGTGTAGGTGAATTGGAGATGGAAACCGAGCTAAATGGATGCAAATACGTCGAAAATACGCTTGAGAGGCGAAGAGGGAACACCCTGGCCGTATCCAGGCGTTTTCCTCCTAAAGTCAGGCTGGCCCCGGTTTGCCTCCTAAAGCCAGGCTGGCCCTGGCGTTAGGGGGGCGTTTGCCTCCTAAAGCCAGGCCTGCCCTGGCCTTAAGGGGGTGTTTGGCCCCAAACGCCTGGTTCCCTGGTTCCGGTCAATTCCGAGTTTTGACGAGTTTAAGTATTTCCCGGGTGGAATAGAAGTCTCCTACACGTTTAGGGTTTGTCCTAAACATATAAATAGACTCCTAAAATACAACTTAACGAGAATTGGAAGGCAGACGAAGGATTTGAAGAGAGAAACCCGTTGAAGTGACAAAAACATTAATTTTTACATTTTTTATTCATTACTTTGTAGTTCAAGTATGCAAGTTATTTTGAGTTTGATTC
>ML404565.1:89038-112244 GCA_005239525.1 Nicotiana knightiana | reverse complement strand
GCGAAGAGGGAACACCCTGGCCTTATCCAGGCGTTTGGCCCCTAAAGTCAGGCAGCCCCTGGCATTAGGGGGGCCTTAGAGCCCAAATGCTAGGCCTTCCCTCGCCTTAGGTGTCCCAAGTTCGGTCAATTCCGAGTTTTGACGAGTTTAAGTGTTTCCCGGTTGGAATAGAAGTCTCCTACACGTTTAGGGTTTGTCCTAAACATATAAATAGACCCCAAAAACATAACTTAGGGGATTCGAAGAGACGGACGGCAAGACATCAATTTGTACAGATTTTCTTCATTACTTTGTAGTTTCATTATGCAAGTTATTTTAGAGTTGATTCTTTTGAACATGTTTAGCTAACTTCTTTAATCTAGGGTTTTGGTAGAACCCGTTGGAGGATGAACTTATTGTGTTATTAATAGAGTTCCGATGGGTTGATTAATCTCTATTTGTTCAACTACGTTCTTGTTGTAGTTAATTGAATGGCCATCAATTAGCTGTGCCTATTTATTATGTATCTACTTGAGAGAGAGTGCATATTTAGGTAGTTGTTTGAACAACATCACTCCCGGAGTATAGATGAAAGTCATAACCGAGGGTTTAGAGGTTGGATTAGAGATAACGATACCTCGGGTGCAATCTAAAGTGAACTGTAATGCAATCTAGCTAGCGTAACTTGAGAGAGTGCGTCTAGTAAATTATCATAATTACTTGAGAGAGATTTATGGTAGATAGAGTGTTCATGATTGATAAAGACAACTAATCAAGCTATATAAAGTATCCGAGAAGTAAATTCACCGAAGGAGAAAACCATAACCTTAGATCTTTATTACAACTGTTTACACCTTAGCGTAGTTAATATTTAGTTTTAATCTTTAGTGTTAGTAATTTAAATAACATCAAGTGACAGTTGAGTATTCTAACTGCTTGCTTGATACGTAAATTCCCTGTGGGATGAACTCTGGGCATAATACCCCGGATTATATTTGCAACGCCCGCTTAGTCTTTTATTAGACATAGTTGAGCGTGATCACCCATATTTTACTACGGACCTTCCGAGACCATCGGAACACGGGTCCGGGTACATTTACTCAAAACATTGACCAAAGTCAACTAAAAATCGCTTTTAAATCCCAAAAATTGTTATTTCATAAATTTCCACATAAAGACTTTTCGGATTTACGCCCGAACGATGCACGAAAATAGAGGTGAGTAAAAATAAGGGTTTTAAGGCTAGCGAGCGCGGAATAGAGTCTTAAATCACAAGATGACCCTTTGAGTCATCACAATCTCCACCTCTAAAACAAACGTTCGTCCTTGAACGAACATAGAAACGTACCTGAACTAGAGAACAAGTGGAGATATCTACTTCGCATGTCCGACTCGGACTCCAAAGTAGCTGCCTCAACAGGCTGACCTCTCCACTGCACTCGAACTGAAGGGTAACTCTTTGACCTCAACCGACGAACCTGTCGGTCTAAAATGGCTACCGGCTCATCCTCATAAGTCAAATCCTCGTCCAACTAGATAGAGCTGAAATATAATACGTGGGACGGGTCACCATGATATTTCTGGAGCATGGACACATGGAATACCGGATGAATGAGGATAACCCTAGAGGCAACGCAAGTCTATAAGCCACCTCTCCCACTCTATCGATGATCTCAAAAGGTCCGATATATTTAGGGCTCAACTTGCCCTTCTTCCCAAATATCATGACACCCTTCATGGGTGACACCCGAAGTAACACTCTCTCCCCGACCATGAATACCACATCACAAACTCTACTGTCTAAGTAACTCTTTTGCCTGGACTGCGCTATACGAAGGCGATCCTGAATAATCTTGACCTTGTCCAAGGCCTCATGTACTAAATCTGTACCTTACAACCAAGCCTCCTCTGGCTCAAACCACCCAACTGGCGACCTGTACCGTCTACCATATAATGCCTCATAAGGAGCCATCCGAATGCTCGATTGGTAGCTGTTATTGTAGGCAAACTCTGCGAGGGGCAAGAACTGATCCCACGATCCTCGAAAGTCTATGACACAAGCGCGGAGCATATCCTCAAAGATCTGAATAGTACGCTCGGGCTACCCGTCCATCTTAGGATGGAATGTTATGCTCAACTCAACCTGCATACCCAACTCACGCTATACTACCCTCCAAAAGTGCGAGGTAAACTGCGTACCTTGATCAGAAATGATAGACATGGGCACACCGTGAAGACGGACGATCTCACAAATATAAATCTCTGCTAACCGCTCCGGGGAATAGGTAACTGCCACAGGAATGAAGTGTGCTGACTTAGCCAGCCTATCCACAATAACCCACACAATGTCAAACTTCATCTGTGTCCGTGGGAGGCCAACAACAAAGTCCATAGTGATATGCTCCCACTTCCACTCAGGAATCTCTATCTGCTGAAACAAACCACCGGGTCTCTAGTGCTCATACTTCACCTGGTGAAAAAACCGAGCTACATAAGAAACTATATCCTTTTTCATACTCCTCCACCAATAATGTTGTCGAAGGTCCTGGTACATCTTGGAAACGCCCGGGTGAATAAAATACCGAGAACTGTGAGCCTCCTCAAGGATCAACTCACGAAGTCCATCAACATTAGGCACACACACACACGACCCTGCATCCTCAAAACACTGCCATCTCCAACTGTAACATGCTTGGCACCACCGTGCCGAAGTGTGTACTTAAGGACCATCAAGTAGGGGTCATCATATTGTCGATCTCTGATACGATCAAACGAGGAAGACCAAGTGACTGTACATGCTAGAACACGGCTGGGCTCTAAAATATCCAACCTCACAAATTAATTGGCCAAAGTTTGAATATCTGAAGCTAGCGGCCTTTCACCGACTGGAATGAACGCAAGGCTACCCATACTCACAACCTTCCTACTCAATGCGTTGGCCACCATATTGGCCTTCCCCGGATGACACAATGTGGTGATGTCATAGTCTTTCAATAGCTCCAACCACTTCCTCTGCCTCAAATTGAGATTCTTTTGCTTGAACAAATACTGAAGGCTGCGATGATCCGTGAAAACCTCACATGACACATCGTAAAGATAATGCCTCCAAATCTTAAGCGTGTGAACAATGGTTGCTAACTCTAAATCATGAACAGTGTAATTCTTCTCATGGACCTTCAACTGTCGAGAAGCATATGCAATCACCCTTCCCTCCTGCATCAATACTCCTACGAGCCCAACATGGGAGGCATCACAATATACTGTGTAAGATCCTGAACCTGATGGTAATACCAGTACCGGTGTTGTAGTCAAAGATGTCTTGAGCTTCTGAAAGCTTGCCTCACACTCGTCTGATCATCTGAACGTGGCACCCTTCTAGGTCAACCTGGTTATCGGGGCTGCTATAGATGAAAACGTCCACGAACCGACGATAATAACCCACCAAACCCAAGAAGCTCCTGATCTCCGTAGCTAAAGTGGGTCTAGGCCAGTTCTTGAATGTCTCAATCTTCTTAGGATCTACGCGAATACCCTCTGCTGATACGACGTGACCCAAGAAAGAGACTGAATCCAACCAAAACTCGCACTTCAAAAATTTAGCATACAACTGACTGTCCCTCAAATTCTGGAGCACTATCTTGAGGTGTTGCTCATGCTACTCCCGACTGTGGGAGTATATCAAATGTCATCAATAAACACAATCACAAAGGAGTCCAGTTAAGGCTTGAACACTCGGTTCATCAAGTCCATAAATGTTGTTGGGGCATTAGTCAACCCAAAGGACATCACCAACAACTCCTAGTGCCCATATCGCATCTGAAAAGTTATCTTAGGGACATAGGACGCCCTAATCCTCAACTGATGGTAGCCAGATCTCAAGTCAATCTTTGAAAACACCTTGGCAACCTGAAGTTGATCAAACAAATCATCAATCCTCGGCAACGGATACTTGTTCTTGATAGTGACTTTGTTCAATTGCCTATAATCTATACACATCCTCATTGACCAATCCTTCTTCTTCACAAACAACACCGGTGCACCCCAGGACGAGACACTAGGTCTAATGAAGCCCTTATCAAGAAAGTCTTGCAATTGTTCCTTCAATTCCTTCAACTCTGGTGGGGTCATCCAGTATAGCGGGATAGAAATGGGCTGAGTGCCCAGAGCCACATCTATGCAAAAGTTAATATCCCTGTCGGGTGGCATCCCCGCCAGGTCTGTAGGAAATACCTCAGGAAACTCACGAACAACAGGCAAAGAATCCATGGAAGGCAGCACTAGAATCACGAACATAAGTCAAATAGGACAAACATACCTTCTCGACCATACGTCAAGCCTTCATATGAGAAAAACCCTGCTGGAAGAATGGCCAGGGGTCCCTCTCCACTCTAATCGAGGTAACCCCTAAAGGCTAAGGTCACTGCCTTGGCATGACAGTCCAAGATAGCATGATAAGGGGAAAGCCAATCCATGTGCAATATAACATCGAAATCAACCATAGCAAGAAGCAAAAGGTCTACATTGGACTCAAGACACCCAATGACCACCACGTACGAGCGATATACACGATCTACAAAAATAGCATCCCCCACGGGCGTGAACACATATACAGGGGCGCTCAAAGAATCATGAGGCCCACCCAAATATGAAGCAAAATAAGACGATACATAGGAGTAAGTAGACCCTGGATCAAATAAAACTGAAGCATCACTACTGCAAACTGAAATAGTACATGTGATAATAGCATCGGAGGAATCAGCCTCAGGTCTGGCTGGGAATGCATAACATCGGGGTTGGTCCCCACCACCTAAAACATGTCTCTGGGATGACCTCTGATATGCGGTCCTTCAACTCTAGCGGGCTGACCTCCACCTCTAACAATCTGGCCCCTACCTCTAGTTACCTGACCCCTACCTCTAGTTGGCTGGGCAGGCGGTGCAACAGCTGGTTCCAGAACCATGGCACGAGAACCCTGGTACTGAGAACTACTCGACGCTCGAGGGAAATATCTAGAAATGTGCCTCGAGTCACCACAAGTATAACATGACCTCAACTGCTGACCGGAAAACTGACCCTGTCGACCTAAATAACCATCCTCAAAACTCTGAAGAGGAGGTTCATTGATAGGAGTTGGCTTATCAGAATAAGGCATATAAGAGCCACGACCACCTAGGGCACCGTGGGATGCCTGAAGTGCTGAATGAAATGGCCTGGAAGAATGACCTCTACCATAAGTACCCCTGCCTCCAAAATGAGGCGTCGTTGAATCCACCGGAATGGCAAGGTCCATTGTCTAACCCCTGACCTCCCAATCCAAGAACTATCTCAACTCACCTGGCCACATTGGCCGTATCCTGAAAAGAGATCTTGATCTCCATCTCCTTAGCCATCTGCAATCTGATAGGCCGAGCAAGACCCTCAATAAACCTCCTATCTCTCTCTCTCTCTCTCTCTCTCTCTCTCTGTCTCTCTCTCTGTGGGGATCATAAGGATAGCATGACGGGCCAAATCCATGAAGCGAGTCTCATATTGAGTGACAGTCATGTTGCCCTACTGGAGACGCTCAAACTGACGGCGGAGCTCTTCTCTCGTAGTAATAAGAAACTACTCCAAGAAGAGATGTGAGAACTGATCCCAAGTAAGATCAGGCGACCCAGCCGGTCTAGTCAACCAATAATCCCTCAACCATTTCTTGGTGGAACCAGTCATCTGGAAAGCAACAAAGTCGACCCCATTGGTCTCCAATATACCCATGTTCCGAAGAACCTCATGGGAGCTATCAAGGTACTCTTAGGGATCCTCTGAAGTGGCACTGCTGAAATGAACTGGGAAAAGCTTGGTAAACCTATCGAATCTCCACAAAGCCTCGGAGGACATAGCTGCCCCATCACCGGGCAGTGTTGCAGCAACTGGATAAACTACCCCAACTATATGAGCTGCTGGGGTCTGAAACTGGGGAGCCATCTGCTCCGGAGTGTGGGTGGAAGGAGTCTGGGCTCCTCCTACAGACTGAGATACTGCCGGTGCCATGGGGAATGCCCTAGTCTGGGCCACACTCTTCATAGGTCCCACTAATCAGACCAAAGAATCCTGAAGCACCGGGGTAGCAATAAACCCCTCTAGGACCTGAGCTAGTCCTGCCGGAACGGTTTGAGCTGGAGCCTCCTCATCGAACCCTATCTGAGGCTCCACATTTGGAGCTGCTGCTCGGTCCCTAGGCTGAGCCCTGCCCCTACCTCGGCCTCTGGCACGGCCTCGTAGGAGCTGCTATTAGAGGATCCGACTGCTGATTAGCGAAAGAAGTGGTACGTGTCCTCACCATCTGCGAGAGAATATTAATAGAAGAGTTCAATCAGTTTTGAGATAACAAGAATCGTACGACAGAGTTAAATAAAAGGGAACTTGTTCCTAACTTTATAGCCTCTGAGAGATAAGTACAGAAGTCTCCATACCGATCCCCCAAACTCTACTAAGCTTGTCCATGAATTGCATGACCTAAACAACCTAGTGCTCTGATACCAACTTGTCACGACCCGAATTCCCACCGTCGGGACCGTGATGATGCCTAACGTTATACTCGTTAAGCAAGCCAACATTAGATTATAGCATTTAAACTATGCAAGAATCCACTACCATTCATCACATAATACCAAAATAAGAAGTAAAGTTTTAGGAAATAATACTGCACAAAAATAATGATGTCTAACTGCCCATGATATGGAGTCACAACTCACGGACTACTAAGAATTTTACTACAATTATTTCACAAAAAAGAAAATGTATAACTTTTTGTGAACGAAATGAAACAATAAATGAACATAAAGGAAGGGACTCCAGGAATCTGCAAAATGTCGGCAGATCTACCTCGGGTCTCCTATGTGAAAATCAGCTACAACTCGAAACCAGCTCGGGCCGATATCTGGATCTGCGCAGAAAGCTCAGAGTGCAGCATCAGTACAACCGACCCCATGTACTGGAAAGTGTCGAACCTAACCTCAACGAAGTAGTGACGAGGCTAGGACAAGAGACCACATAAACCTGAACAATATAATCACGCGAATGGAAACAACGGTAAACAAAGAAATAAAGCAGGCAAAATGGGAAGGGGCATGAAATGGGGGATCACCATATAAGGAATGATAAACAATAAAAAGGCACAATTTAAATAGAAATCCTCAATTAAATTAAGCAATTAAGACAAAAAAGGAAAACGGCACAGAATCACCCTTCGTGCTTTTACTCTCAACCTCACCAAAATAAAAATAGAACGGCACGGCATCACCCTTAGTGCATTAAACCTCACATAATATACGCAGCAACACCCTTCGTGCTTTATCACTCTCATATCAGGGCACGGCATCAGCCTTCGTGCATTAACACTCACATATCATGGCACGACATCACCCTTCGTGCTTTACACTCTTTCTCACGATATAAATAAATCATGCACGGCATCACTCTTCGAGCTTTACACTCCTTCTCACAAGTCACAAAATCAATAACAACGGATAGATAGGAGTGTCGCATAGAACCAATATTTATAAATGTTTAATATCAAAATCAAAATCCCAACTTTGAATCAATGTTCACAAATTTATCAAACCTCGGTGGAACCAGATATTAGTCTCCCAACATTTCAATAACAACAATAAGCATGGATAATATGATTTAAGACTACAAAATTTGCAAGAATAGAATTTTACTCGGATGCTATGACTCGACCCCAACGCATAGATGCTCGTCACCTCACATATACCTCGTATTCAACAACAAAGCACGTAGAAAATAATCACACAATACGTATTCCCTCAAGCCAAAGTTAGACACAACACTTACCGCGCTCCAATTACCACTTAATGTTCAATCACCGCTTTGCCTTTCAAATTAGACTCCGAGTCCACAATATCTAGAAATTTTTCAATAAAATGATTCAACATACGCCTTAGGAATCATCCTCGGTCACTCCGGTTGAATTTAGTTCATAATTGAAAAGGTCAACAAAAGTCAACACCCGGTATCACTTGGTCCAAACCCGAAATTCGGACCAAAACTCGATTACTCATTCACCCCCGAGCCTGGATATACAATTGGTTTTGGAACCAAACCTCAATTTGAGGTCAAAATCCCCAAATTTCGAAATCCCTAGTTTTCTACCCAAAATACCCAATTTTGCCATAAAAATCCTAGATTCTAGGTTGAAATCTTTTAAAAAGATGTAAAAGGTTGAAAGAACTAAGTTAAAAATCATTGACCTATGATTTGGGGAAGAAATAGCCGTTGGAAAATTGCCTCTTGAAGTTAAGGTTTTGACCTCTTGAAGTTTAGGTTTTGAAAAATGGGAGAATGAATGAAAAATCTCGTCTAAGTCCAAAGTTATTAGTTGTCGGCGTCGTAATTGTGACCTGAGCTTCGCATTTGCGAAGCTCGAAAATGCAAGAAAGGTACCGCAAATGCAAACCCTTCGCATTTCTGCTGCCTTCGCAAATGCGAACAAATGTTCGCAAATGCGTACATCGCTGGATCACAAATACGACCCATTCCTTCACAAATGCGAAGAATTACCTTCGCCAGTTCCCATCGCAAATGCGATATTATCATCACAAATGCGACCATAATGTCGCAAATGCGAACCTAAGCTGATCTACGCATATCTCGCAAATGCGAATATATCATTCGCAAAAGAGAACCTAACAGAAGACGGAGATGTTTACAAATGCGAACACTGGTCTCGCAATTACGAGATCAGAGCCAGTTCCCAGAAATGCAGAAACCAGCAAAATTCTAAGTCCAACTCACTCCGTATCCTATCCAAAACTCATCTGAGCCCTCGAGACTCCAAACCAGACATGCACATAAGTTTAAAACCATCATACGAACTTGATCGTGCGATAAAATCTCCAAAATAACACCTAGAACTACAAATTTAGCAGCAAAACTCATGAATTTCTCAAGAACCTTTCAAAATTACTATTTTCTCAATCAGACGTCCGAATCATGTCAAATCAACTCCGATTTCTACCAAATTTCACAGACATAACTTAAATATTATAACAAACTTGTACTGGGCTCCGGAACCAAAATACGAGCTCGATACCAAAGATATCAAACATTAATCAATTCCTTTAAATCCTTAGAATTTTAATCTTATAATTTTCATCAAAAAATTTATTTCTCGAGCTAGGGACCTTGGAATTCGGTTCTGCGCATACGCCCAAGTCCTATATTTTATTACGGACCTTCCGGGACCATCAGAACACGGGTTCGAGTCCGTTTACTCAAAACATTGACCAAAGTCAACTAAAAATCTCTTTTAAATCCCAAAATTATTATTTCAAAAATTTCCACATAAAGACTTTTCGGATTTACGCCCGGACTGTGCACGTAAATCGTGGTGAGTACAAATAAGGGTTTTAAGGCTAGAGAGCGCGGAATAGAGTCTTAAATCACAAGATGACCCTTTGGGTCATCACACTCAGTTGTTATTATTTGGTACATCATATCATTATTTTGGGCTAGTTTCATGGCATTGTGAGCCCGTGTGTGTGAGACTGGAGAGTGATGACTAAGTGAGGCCGAGAGTCTGATTATGAATGACAGTTATGGGATCGGGATGCACGCCGCAACGGTTATGTTGATGATTGTAATAGCACTTGGGTTGCAGAAGCCCCTCCGGAGTCTGTAACACACCCCAAGTGAGCGCAGATGATATTTTGAGGGATGGATTTTCCCTCGACATGGATCTTGTCCGAAGTATTTATACCTGGAGATGGATCTTCTGTATAGGGTTGGAATGCCCTTCCTCGGTACTGAGTGACTGTTGTTAGCGATGTGTATATATATTCCAGGATGGATCTTCCCTGGGTCGGATGGCCATATACAGTACTGAGTGGTTGAGCACTCAAGAGTGGAGGTACATGGTACGTTTTCATGCATTCAGAGCATTGGCACTTAAAGATATACTGAGCTTATTATTATACGTTGTTCAGATTTGCATTTACTTTACTTCTTGAGTTGGATACTTGAATGGGAAGCATGCCTACTTTACTGTACATTTTAATTTTTTTATCTGTTGAGGTTTAGTCCGTCACTACCTATCAGTCCATAGGTTGGACTTGTTACTTACTAAGTTGGTGTAATCACATTACCCCCTGCACCTTGTGTGCAGATTCAGGTATCTCAGGCCACGGTAGCGGCTGTTGACTATTCCAGTCGCGGACTTTCATCGGAGATAGCAAGGTAGTTGCCTGGTGATCGCAGTCCTGCCATTCTCCTTCCTTATCTCCATATTAGTGTATTTTGGCTATTCTCAGACTATGCTAGTCTTGCTATATTTCATAACAGTCGTAGTTTTTTCTCGTGACTTAGTGACACCCGATGTCGAGCTTTTATTTTTTCGCATTTTTTTTTAGTTTCTCTCTTTTACGAAATTTAATTTTGAAAAAGGCTATTATCTAACTTTTAATGAAATAAAGAATTGTTTGGGAGTGTATCGACTTGCCTAGTTCCATGATAGGCACCATCACGACCGGGTTGGTTTTGAATCGTGACATATATATATATATATATATATGTGTGTGTGTGTGTGTGTGTGTGTGTGTGTGTGTGTCACAACCCAATTCCCCCCCCCCCTGTTGGGTTTCATGACGGCACCTAGCCTTAAGGACTAGGTAAGCCTAACATTACTGAATAACAACCATAATATCAAAAACATTTGAATGCTTTCCGAAATGAAATTTATATACATTACACATTTTCCGAAAACCCGGTAGTACAAGTCATAAGCTTTATAGAAATTTTTACATAACCCCTAAACATAATTTTTCAGAAATAATTATAACGGTGTATGAAAAAAAATAAGACGGTGACTCCAAAATTCGTGAACGCAATAATGGTTTTACCTTGAGTTTCCACAACAGCAACCGCGCTGCTAGATTTCGATCGACCGGCTACGCAAAACCTGGAAGCTGCACAAAATGTATAGAAGGGTAGTATGAGCACACCACATCGGTGCCCAGTAAGTATCAAGACTAACCTCGATGAAGTAGTGACGAGGACTAGTCAAGACACCCACTGGTCTAAGAGTTGAACAAGTGTAAATATAGGACAACGGAACATGATATTTACAATAGGGGATTCACAATATGGCTAACAATACAATAAATTCAATAAGGAAGGAAATAACAAGTTTCAACGGAAAAACCGTAAAAATAACACGAAAGAGTAAATGTAACACAACTAAATCCAGAATGTTATATAGAACAAGGACAAATAGTAACTCAGCAATTTCAATTACTTTTTTACATCAAGTTCTTAGTCATATACACGAGGTATCGAACCTCGGACAATTCACAACTCACGGGTCCTAATATCTTAACCTTACATTGGCATCTTGTGCCCTCATTTCAACTAATAACTGAACGGACGACTCACGTACCAATTGGAGTCATTCCCACATATAGGGTAAGTACAATAAGATTATTTATACTTAACAATAACAAGGAATCCCCTTAATCCGATAAGGATGCTTAGCTACGTGTATGCTTGTGCAGGTGTCAAAACTTGATTTAACCAGCTATTGAGCATAAGGGAAGAAAAGGGCAACATGTATAATGTTTCCTCACAATTTTCACAAGAATAAGCTCACATAGTAAGTGTACCATTACACAATATCAACAACAAGAAATGCCCCCCGGCCAACACAAGTATCACAAACAACCACTGACACAGCCCACCTTGTCTCGCCACGTGTGCAATAGTAAAGTGAATGCCTGCCTTGTCTCGCCACACATGCACAACAATGTTCCTACCTTGTCTCGCCACATACGCAACCCACATATACATATCCCGCCTTGTCACGACGCATGTACAATATCAATAGAAAACACGGCACGACAAAAACCTCATGCAAATCCCCATATCAACAACCGCTCGGCAGAAACCTCGTGCATCACAATAACAATAACCACAACCGCACAGCAGAAACCTCGTGCAGCACCACAACAATTACAACAACAACAATGACAATAACACAACATACAGAAAATACATCAGCTCAAGAACCTTCGATCACAAGAAAAGCAAGGCTAGTTCACAAGGAATAAGCACAATAAAGAATGCTAGACATAATAAGAACACCTCAACAAGGAAGAAAATAGCATGTAACAGTCGTACCCAAATGCACGGTTCAACAACAAGAAAACTAACACGAATACGATAACTCTATATAAGGGCAAGTCAACTAAGGTATAGAATATCTAAACTTCTTTTAAGGTTGAGAAGTGACGAGGATATTCAACAATTTCACTTAAGGACAAGCAGCGGGAAGATAGCATTAACCTCAATTAAGTCCAAACAATTATAGGGTGAGATAATGATAATTACAGATAGAGATAAGCAGTTATGAGGGTATAGCATGACAGTAAAGGGGCTAAAATCTTCAGTTAAGTCAATTAGGAGTCATATAGGCAATAAGAGTAAATCCAAAAGCAAGTAAGTCTAATTTAAGCAGGTAGAGATGAAACTAGTAAATAGGAAATCGGGCATATCAAGAACAACTTCGAGTGTGTAGTCTAGAACTTTCCCCGTGTGTTAATCGAAGTGAAATTGTAGGTTAAGCTAGTCTAGGAGATGACGTAGGCATTTTCTTGCTTGATCATGGATGTGCTTGTCACATAAGAATTAAAAATTTCCATTGCTAGCCCTTTGAGCCTTTTGACCTTTTCTTTGGTACCCACATTACAAGCCGTACCCCTCTTTTGTTCTTAAATTGAGATTTTTGCACCTTTTCCTCCTAAGGCACTTAGTCGCTAAAAGAAGTAAGGTGGGATAATGGGGATTAGTTTTTGCGTGGAGCCATGGAAGGGCCCGTTGGTGAACTAAAATTGTNTAGCCCCTTTGAGCCTTTAGACCTTTTCTTTGGTACCCACATTACAAGCCGTACCCCTATTTTGTTCTTAAATTGAGATTTTTGCACCTTTTCCTCCTAAGGCACTTAGTCGCTAAAAGAAGTAAGGTGGGATAATGGGGATTAGTTTTTGCGTGGAGCCATGGAAGGGCCCGTTGGTGAACTAAAATTGTATTCAAAAGTCACTAGCCATTGAATCTTCATGTATGGAGTGTGTATGAGAAAGAAAAAAAATGATAGTAGAAGTATGTACAAAAAGATACACACCTGCAATTTTTATTAATTTGTACTGGTGAAAATATAGAAGTGCTTAATTAAAAAAGGGCTATGTTGAATATGAATTGTGGCAAGAGAATTTGTTGAGAAGAATATGTGTTGAGTTGTGAAGGTAGTGTATTAAAGTGCTTAGGAGGGTTAGTCACTATTCCTAAATATATCCTACCCGTCCCTTAGCCTACATTACAACCTTAAAAGTCCTAATTGATCCTAGATTTGGTTAACTTGAATTAGTAGAGATCTACACTAAGGGCAAGCTTATGGTACCACCATGGGATGCATATGAATTCCTTGTGAGAGTGAGGGAATTTGTTCAATTGTGTGATGTCCTTAAATCATGTTCAAAAGCATATTTGAATGTGTGGACTAGTTATATTCACTCTTTTGTTGTTGGTGAGGGCACATGATCTCATGAACGATTGGTAATGTTGTAAACTTTCTTGTTGGGTGGGTGCGTGAATTGAGAGGGCTTAGTGGTTGCAAGTTGACTCTTGAGGTTGGGTGGTTGCAATTAGGTTGTTGGTATGGTTGATTAAACTGTTATACTTGGGCATGTTTAAAGAAGGGAAAGAATATGAAATTTTGTATGTTCATTCTTAATTGCCAGTATCGATCATAGTTAAGGGGTAAGGTTTGTGCTTGAAAAGTAAAATACTCCTTGATAATGAAAAGTTTACGTGTTGAAGGGTAGTAGATTGTCCCATTGCTCGAGGATGAGCAAGAGTCTAAGTGTGGGGTGTTGCGTGGCTAGAATTCATGGTTTAAAGCATTATGTACCTTACATTTTATGTGCGTTAATGATAAAAATACATGCCATATGTGCATAATGGAGTCTATTTCATGTGTAGGTGAATTTGAGATGGAAGTCGAGCTAAATAGATGCATAAACGTCAAAAATACGCTCAAGAGTCGAAAAGGAGTGACCCGGGCTATAGCCGGGCGTTTGAGCCATAAAGCCTAGTCATACCAGGCTATAGCTGGCGTTAGAGCCCTAACGCCAGGCCTGCCCAGGCTATAGCTGGGCGTTTGGGGCTTAACGCCTGGGGTCCCTGGTCTGGTCCAATTCGAGTTTTGAAGGTTTTAAGTGTTTCCCGGTTTGATTAGAAGTATCCTACACGTTTAGGGTTTGTCCCAAACATATAAATAGACCCAAAAACACAACAAGTTTTTGGCGGGAGATGGACGAGGGGGATTTGACGTGGAGGAACACACACCACGCTTGAAGGAGGCTTCTACCTAGTTTTTCTTCTCTTCTCTTCCTTTAATTTCATAGTTTATTAGTTCTAGAGTTTTGGGTGCTACATGAAAGTTGTAGTTTGAAGATTGAATTGTTCTTATTATTTTATCATATTGGTTTATTTATTGAGTCTTGCGCTTAATTATTTGATTTCCNATTATTAATGCGTTCTTGTTAATCCTAATTTCATAGGAATATAGGCGTTAGGTTAGCTTGAATAGGCGAGTTGTACTTCGGGAGAAGGCTACGAGCAATATTAACCTCGTCAATCAACAAACCAGATAAATTATTCATACGATTTAAGTGAAAAACTCAACAAGATTGTTTTCTAACCTATAGCTCTACAATATCGGCTCTTATTGAATTCGTGTTTAATTTCGCCAATTTGTTTCGTTAATTCCATAGTTTACTATTCTAGATTAATTTTAGTTAAATATTCATACTTTGGTGTTCGCTTGAATAGATTAATTGTTTGGGTTTAATTTAGTTGATAGTTAATCACAAGTCTCTATGGGTACGATATCTGGACTTACAATCCTATATTACTTGTCGACCACGTATACTTGAGTGTGCGTTAGGGACTAACACAGAGATAAAATGGGAAGAAAAGGAACTTTTTATATACAGGAGGTATTTACAAAGACCACACAGGGTCTTACTCAAAAAACAAAGAAACAACATAGAAGAAGAAAAAATTCTAAGTGTCTAGTCCGCTTTGGGAGCCATATCTTCAGGAGCCGCATCGTCGGGGGCTTCATCATCATCTCCTCTGCTCTCAGATCCACTCATGGAGTCTTCATCATCGAGAGTAAGGATGCGCCCTCGTCCTCCAAAACTTTTTCACTCTCGATATCAGCCGAGAGGTCGAAGCCACAAGCATGTACCTCCTCAAGAGTCTCTCTCTAGGATTGCCTGGCATGATCGATAACACACGACAACTTGACTTCAGCAGCAACGGAGATCTCCTGTGCCCGAATGTTAGCAGCTTCGGCGTCGTCTCGGTAAGAGGCCACAAATGCCTCTGCCTCTGATTTTGCCCTTGCAAGCTCAGTGGCCAACCGAGTCGCGAGCTCTTCAATATTCTGGACTCGGGCCAAGCTCTCCTCCTTCACACTTTGGAGTTGACGCTCAACCGAAGACCGTTGGGCCCGAACCGCACCCTTCTCCAAGGCGAGACGGTCCATGTTCTACTTCCACCCCAGAGTCTCTGCCGTCTTGGCCTCCTCATGAAGCTGCTCGACCAGCTCGCCCTTCTGCTGAACCTACAGGATCAAAGCGTTAGTCGCAAATGTTGAGTTAATATATATGCAACGAGCTCCCAAAAATTTGCATTACTCGTTCGATGAGCTCGTTCTATTCCTGATGAGCCCTTGTCAGTTCAGCTCAAAGGCTCCTAATCTCCTCCTCTTTTTGCACATAGAGGAGTTTGAGGCTATCTCTCTCCTCCTTGAGCTTTTTGAGATCAGCCTTATTTTGGGTCAACTCAGCCCGATATTTGGAAGACTCCTCTCGATGGAGTAGCGAAGCCTATGCAAAAAGGAAAGAAGTCAGACTTAGACAAATTATAACAAACCCAAATATAATAACATGGGAAAGGAAAAAAATTTACTTGGTTCAGAAGCCGCTCAGCCTCATCAAAAATAAATGATGCGTCAAGGTCGGAAACATAATCGACCTCTGCGAAGCAGCTCTGGAATATATCATCTCCCTCCGGGGGTTCCCATATATCGAGCATCCTGAAACTGCCCCTCAGAGAACGTGAGGCCGAGAGGCGAGTCATCTATGTTAATTTCCCCAAGCGAGTCGCTTGGAGAATTCTCTTCTCTTTGAAGGGCCTCAAAACTAGACCTTTCGGGCACAACCTCCAGTTGTTCATCATCGCGGGAGGCGTTATCTACACCCGAAGACTCGGGGAACCTTGATGCGTGGCTAGAATTCATGGTTTAATATGTTATATACCTTACATTTTATGTGCGTTAATGATAAAAATACACTTTTTATGTGCATAATGGAGTCTATTTCATGTGTAGGTGAATTGGAGATGGAAACCGAGCTAAATGGATGCAAATACATCGAAAATACGCTCAAGAGGCGAGGAGGAGTGCACCGGGCTATAGCCGGGCGCCAGAGCNNNTGATTGCTCGAGGACGAGCAAATGTTTAAGTGTGGGGTATTGATGCGAGGCTAGAATTCATGGTTTAACATGTTATATGCCCTACATTTTATGTGCGTTAATGATAAAAATACACTTTTTATGTGCATAATAGAGTCTATTTCATGTGTAGGTGAATTGGAGATGGAAACCGAGCTAAATGGATGCAAATACATCGAAAATACGCTCAAGAGGCGAGGAGGAGTGCATCGGGCTATAGCCGGGCACCAGAGCTCAAACGCCTGACCCTGCCTGGCGTTAGCCAAGCGTTAGAGCTAAAACGCCTGCCTTAGCCTGGCGTAGCCAGGCGCTAGGGCCCAAATGCCAGGTCCCTGTTCCAGCTAAATTCGAGTTTTGAAGAGCTTAAGTGTTTCCCGGTTGGAATAGAAGTCTCCTACATGTTTAGGGTTTGTCCTAAACATATAAATAGACCCCAAAACACAACTTGAAGCGGATTCGGAAGAGAGGAAATCATCAAAGTGAAGAAAAACCTATGGATTACTACTCAGTAAAGTAAAAACATTGATTTTTATCTCCTTAGTTCATTACTCTGTAATTCAATTATGCAAGTTATTTTAGATTTGATATTTATGAATATGATTAGCTAACTTTATTAATCTAGGGTTTTGGTGGAACCCGTTGGGGGACAAACTTATGGTGATATTAATATAGTTTGGTTGATTGTTCATCTCTATTTGTTCAACTACGTTCTTGTTGTAGTTAATTGAATGGCCATCAATTAGCTGTGCCTATTTAGTATGTATCTACTTGAGAGAGAGTGCATATTTAGGTAATTGTTTGAACAACACCACTCCCAGAGTATAGACGAAAGTCATAACCGAGGGTTTAGAGGTTGGATTAGAGATAACGATACCTCGGGTGCAATCTAAAGTGAACTGTAATGCAATCTAGCTAGCGTAACTTGAGAGAGTGCGTCTAGTAAATTATCATAATTACTTGAGAGAGATTTATGGTAGATAGAGTGTTCATGATTGATAGAGACAACTAATCAAACTATAACAAGTATCCGAGAAGTGAGTTCACCAACGAGGGAAACCATAACCTTAGACCTTTATCATCNGAGAATTGATTGAGTAAAAGTTGCGTATTCTAAAGACTTGATTGATACGTAAATTCCCTGTGGGATCGACTCTGGGCATAATACCCCGGATTATATTTACAACGCCCGTTTAGTCTTTTATTAGACATAGTTGAGCATGATCAAATTTTGGCGCCGTTGCCGGAGAATTAACGGTATTATCAATTGAGTTGGAAGAAATACAAAATTCTGAAATATAGTCAATTTTCTTTAAATTTTTGTTTTTACATTGAAATTTTAACATTGCTAACGTGTTGCAGGTGCATGCCTAGAAACTCATCGAGGACTGGTGAAGTAGTTGAACCCTTATCAGACCCCGAGAAAGTTTTCAAGGCCATAAACGAACCAACCGGAAAAACAAACATCAACCAGAAATTGAACAACTTGAAACAGACATGGAAGATGCACACAACCGGAACAATCATGGGGATGACGTGGTAGAACCAGTCGCTCAAATACAGGCATAGGCTCCCTTATATGACTGGGCACAACCCACAGCTGAGAATTTGGCCCCCACAATACTGGTCCCTTAGATTCAAGCCGAGTCCTTCTAAATAACAAATAACATGTTGCACCTATTGCAGAACAAAGGGCTATTCTCAGGATCATACATCGAAGACCCCCAGCAGCATTTGAAAAACTTCCTGTCAATTTGAAAAACTCAAAGGCAGCCAAACGTCACCCAGGAGGCAATAAAACTATTGTTGTTTCCATTCTCAGTGACTGGTGCTGCCCAAACTTGGCTAAACTCACTCCCCATAAACTCTATTACCACGTGGGAGGAATTAGTTAAACAGTTCCTGAACAAGTTTCATCCACCCAACAAGACTGCTCAACAAATTGATGAAATTTTGAGCTTCAGACAAAAACCAGTTGAAACACTACAAGAGACATGGGAACGATTGAAGGGGATGCTGGTTATCTGTCCACATCATGGCATTCTAGAGCAAATGTTGGGGCAGTGTTTTTATATGGGTTTGGCTGATACTGTTAAAGAAAATGTTGATGCTTCGGCTGGTGGAGCATTCTTGAGCAAAACGTGGAGAGAAAGTCAAATCTTACTTGATAAAATGGCACAGAATTCAGGATGGACAACAAGAAATGCACCCATTACTCATGTAGTTCACTCAGTGCCATTTGATCCATCTAATACTATTGCAGAGAACGTTGCCACCTTGATAACAGAGATGAGTATACTCACTAAGAAGGTGGAATAATCAGGACAAAAGCAACAGGTACACATCGTAGACACAACCAATGGGGGCTTATGTACATCTTGCATTAGTCAACCACTTGGTAATCACTGGAATGAAGAATGTCATCACCCTCCTTATCCAGAAAATATGAATTATGTGTCGAATTATGGCAGCCAGAGACAAGGAGGGGCAGAACTGAGGTCACAAAGTTCAACCATATAGACCACCCCACCAACAGTAGAACAGGGAAATATGGGTGTCAGGGGACAACAAGGTAATATAGCACCGTATCAGAGGCCACAAGGTTATAACCATCAGAATCATCAACAAGCATACTACTCTCCTCAGCATCAACAGGGGGGAAATCAAGAAGATGGGTTTTCCAGGTTAGAAGCTATGATGCAGCAGGTTATTGGGTCAAATGCCAAAATCAGTGAGAGAGTAGATATACATGATGTAGCTATTAAAAATATTGAAGTACAGTTGGGCCAGATATCTATGGCAGTGAACAATCGTCCTCCTGGAACTTTACCTGCAGATACTCAGGTAAATCCTATGGACCAGGGCCCAAGGCAGCTGATGGCAGTGACTCTCCGCAGTGGCAGAGACTTAAACTTGGAACTGGAGAGAGCTCGTGAAAGCAGACAGGCCGAGACACTGGTACCCATGCCGATTGAACTTGATGATTCAACAAACTTGACCAAGGTAACAGTGCAACCTACTGAAGGAGAACCCAGTGCACAGAGTGAGACTGAAAAAGAAGTGGAGATAGCCCAGAAGCCGGTAGTTGAGGTGGTGGCTGAGAAAGAAAAGTCCCAAATCACTGGGAAAAAGAGACCGCCAGCTCCATTTCCTCAGAGGCTAGCCAAATACCAAAAGGATGAACAGTACAAAAAGATCTTGGACATGCTAAAGCAAATACAGGTAAATATCCCATTGATTGATGTGTTGAAGGAAATGCATGGTTACGCTAAAATGATGAAGGACTTGATGTCCAGAAAAGTTGACTTCCAAGATCTGGCTACTGTCACCCTTACTCAGACTTGTAGTGCGGTGGTGACGCGCCCTATTGCTGAAAAGTTGTCTGACCCAGGGAGTTTTACAATTCCTTGTACCATTGGCAACATAGCTTTCACCAAAGCTCTATGTGACTTGGGGTCTAGCATTAATCTGATGCCACTGGCCATATATAAAAGACTGGGGATTGGTAGAGTCAGGCCCACCTCCATGCTGCTGTAACTTGCTGATAGGACGGTGATGAGACCGTCGGGTATTCTCAATGATGTATTGGTGCAAGTGGGGAAGTTTATATTTCCTGCTGATTTTGTGATATTAGACTGCAAAGTGGATGAGGAAATTCCCATAATCTTGGGAAGGCCATTTTTGGCCACAGGCAGAGCTCTTATCGATTGTGAGACTGGTGAACTTAAGATGAGGCTCAATGATGAAGAAATCACTTTCAACGTGCAGAAGTCTATGAGGCGACCTAGTGAGTTCGCCAACTGCTCTCTTATTGATGCTGTGAATGTGATCTCAGAAAAAGATGATGCATCCCTGACTGTTGGGGACCCTTTGGATGAATGTTTGATGAATTTAGATGATATGAACGGTGAAGAACTGGCAGATTGGGTGTTAGCACTTGAGGAAAAAGGGGTATGGCCAAAGGCTCTCGAGTTTGAGTCACTATACGTAGAGGAAAGAGAGAACCCTCCGGCCAAGCCATCTATTAAAGAACCACCCAGGTTGAAACCGAAATCAGAGGATGATGATGTGGTAGAAAAGATACTAGATTTAACCAAGGACATCGATGATACATACTTTGTTGAATCTAGTGTCATTAGTGTTGAGGATGTTGGTACACACTCCAACCATTTTTTCACATTGTGCTGGGATAATGATATGAAAATAGAGTTATCCAAACCACCATAGGAGTTGAGGGATAAAGAACAAGTTGCCTACATTCTGGAATTCTTCTTGCCAGAAAGTAGGGAGTACACATTTCGTCGAAAGGCCAAGAAGCGCAGATTACTACATTGTTTTATTGGGCCAGGCAGATTTGTTCCACCACCTCAGGAGCATGATCATAGAGCAGATTCAAAACTTGGGATTCAATTCATAAGTTCAAAATAGAGGCATAAAGTGATTCAAGCGGATCCTTGAAGGAGCATGGAAAGCAAAACTAATGGAAAGGATGTCTACGCTACTTGGATCAGGGAGTTTCTTGCACCTTGCTTGTATTTCTTGTTTTGTCTATATGTGATGCACTGAGGACACTGCATGATTTAGTGTGGGGTGTTGTATATATTTTGCTGTCATTTATTGTTTAGTGTGCTTTCTTGTTAGTAGTTTTAGCTTTTATTGTTAGTAAGTTTTTCTTTTAGGTAGAACAAAACATTAAAAAAAAATTAATTAGAAATATGTGGACTCTTCCTGACGATGGATCTCCTAGACAGTTTTCTTGAAGGAAGTAAGTCTAGAGAAAATACCAAAAAGATTTTTTGTTTTAAGTAGTGTAGTAATTCCCCCTTGGTTTTTCTTTGGACCACGGTTCTTTTCCAAGGGTTTTTAATTGAACCGGGTGTAGGTAGTTTTTAATTTTTAAGAGTAGGAATCACATGGTTAAGGGCTTAATAGTAGCAATATCTCGAAACGTGCTAATGCCTTGAGAATGGTCAGTACTTTGGTTGTGACGCTTAGGCTCAATTTTTTTGACTCCAGGATAAATACCTTAAATCAGGAATTCTTAAGATTTTCTTAACTGCTTTGACTGGAGTATCGTGATAGATCCAATCCTGAGTGAGTTATGTGCCAAGTGTGTGTGAGGTTTGTATGTTATTCTGTGCATTGCATTTGATGTCTAGAACTTGCCCCGTGTGTGTGCACTGCGAAATAGAAGTTTTGTTCAGTCTTGGAAGTGATATAGGCGTTTCTTTGTTGAGCCAACTATGTATAGTTTACCCACCTAATTGTTATGTATCGTAGTTAACCCCGTTGAGCCTATAATCCTGTTTCTTTGGCAGCCACATTATAAGCCATACCCCTTTGTTCGAAACAATCATATATTTGAACCTTGTCACCTCTCGTAAGCACTGAAAAAAGTGATGACATATGAAAAAGTTAAAGTGTGGGGTGGTAAGTTGGTTTTGAGGGGAATAATTGAAATACGGAGAAAGGTGCACTGTTTAAAAAAAAGTAAAAGTCACTTGAGAAAAAGAAAAAATATATATATAGAAAATAAATAGTTGTATTGTTGTGAAAGAAAAATAGATGAGGTGACTCTTGATGTAATTGTGCTTAAAGAAGTATGGGGTATTAACATTGATGTGAAGGTGGAGTTGGAGTTGGTTTAATATAAGTGTGAGGTTGAAAAGCTAAAGTATGTGAAAGTGCTTAAGGAGGTGTAGTCACTCTTATATCCAAATGTATCCTACCCGTCCCGCAGCCTACATTNCTTAGGGAGGTGTAGTCACTCTTATATCCAAATGTATCCTACCCGCCCCGCAGCCTACATTACAACCAAATAAATCCCTACTTGATCCTAGACTGAATGAGCTCGATTAGTTGAGTAGTACACTACGGGCAAGCCTATGGTGCATCTTTTGTGTCATATGAATGTTATTTCTGAGAGCGAGCGAATTCTTTCTATCCTAAGTTCCTATGTTGTTAAATTTCATTGTGTGTGGAACTAACTCTTGAATTTGGTGAGGGCACATGATTCACGAAGGAAAGGTAATGTTGTTGACCTCTATGTTAGAGTAGTGAGTGGATTGTGAATAAAGCATGGTATATGTGAGTCAACTATTGAGGAGAGGATGTCACACCTCTGTGATTGAAATGTTTTAAAAATTCTTGGCATAATGTGTTAAGGGATTTGCTTAATAAGTTGTGTACATGAGTGTAGTTTGATTTCTCGAGGACGAGCAAATGTTTAAGTGTGGGGTATTGATGCGTAGCTAGAATTCATGGTTTAATATGTTATATACCTTACATTTTATGTGCTTTAATGATAAAAATACACTTTTTATGTGCATAATGGAGTCTATTTCATGTGTAGGTGAATTGGAGATGGAAACCAAGCTAAATCGATGCAAATACATCGAAAATACGCTCAAGAGGTGAGGAGGAGTGCACCGGGCTATAGCCGGGCGCCAGAGCTCAAACGCTTGACCATGCCTGGCGTTAGCCAGGCGTTAGAACTGAAACGCCTGACCCTGCCTGGCGTTAGCCAGGCGTTAGAGCTGAAACGCCTGCCTTAGCCTGGCGTTAGCCAGGCGCCAGGGCCCAAACGCCAGGCCCCTGTTCCGGCTAAATTCGAGTTTTGAAGAGTTTAAGTGTTTCCCGGTTGGAATAGAAGTCTCCTACA
>ML404565.1:54987-87457 GCA_005239525.1 Nicotiana knightiana | reverse complement strand
TAGTTATTATTATTGTCAGTAGAATTAGTAAAACATCACCAATTTATATTAAAAAGTCTTGAGAGAATTGATTGAGTAAAAGTTGTGTATTCTAAAGACTTGATTGATATGTAAATTTCCTGTGGGATCGACTCTGGGCATAATACCCCGGATTATATTTGCAACGCCCGTTTAGTCTTTTATTAGACATAGTTGAGCGTGATCAAACCTGCTCTGACCTTCCTCCGAGATATCCTCGGTCCGAACTTGGACCTCCTCGATAGCCGCCGGCTCAACAATCTTCGCAGCATCAGCGCTTCCTCTCTTCCGAGCCACCAGCAGGCAGTCAGCATCCTCTCCCTCCTCGTCCTCCTCCCGAAGTTGTTGGACTACATCAACAGATAAGACTGAAGGATCATCTTTCGATTTTCGAGCCCTACTTTTCCTGGGCTTCGAGGTATCTGGAGATGAGGCCCTTTTCCTTTTCTTCTCTTTTGTAGGCGTCGGGACCTCCTCTTCCCCGGGTGGAGGCGGACTTATGACGACATTATCTCTGAGACCTATGTGAGAAGAAACCAAGTAAAAGAAGAAGAAGTACTTCACAGGTAAAGCATCAAACGCCGACAGAGGAACTTACCATGATTTTTGTCCTCCCATCGACCCCTAGCCAAATCGCGCCACGAGCGCTCAGCATACGTAGAGGTTGAAGCCAATTGTCGAACCCAACCTGGAAGGTCTGGGACTGCACTAGGGAACTAGGGGGAAGCTGCGCCATAAAAAATAAAATAGATGAGAAGAGGTAAAGAAATCATAGCAAATAATCAATGTTATCGATGAGGTTCTACTTACGCTTCATGTTCCATTCATCGGGGAATGGCATCTTCTCAGTTGGGATTAAATTGGAGGTCCTGACTCGGACAAACCGGCGCATCCACCCTCGATCCTTGTCCTTGTCTATGCTCGAGAACAGCACCTTTGTGGCCCGACGCTGAAGCCTTATCAACCCGCCTCGATAAAGACGAGTGATGTATAGCCTGATCAGATGATCGAGGGTGAAAGACATCCCATCGACCTTGCTCGTGAAGAATCTGAGCAAAATAAAAATGCGCCAAAATGAGGGATATATCTGGCCAAGGGTTACTCGATATTGGCAGAAAAATCGAGTATGACAGGATCTACAGGGCCCAATGTGAAAGGGTATGTGTACACACTTAAAAACTCCTTCACATGGGTAGTGATGTCCTCCTCGGGGGTAGGAATCACCAGTTCTTTGTTCTCACAGTGACAGTCCTTTTTCACCTGCTCGAGATCGTCTTCAGATATCGAACAGATGTATCTAGACATGGGTTCGCATCGGCCAGGAACAGATGAAGGTTTTTTGACTTTGAAATCGGAGATCAGCTCGCATCCCTAGGAACGCACTCTTCAATACGAGGCTCCACCGGTGTTTTGTCGTCGGCCGACCGCGATGAGGAGGCCTTGTCTTTTGGGGGGATAGTCTTTGACGTTTTAGCCATCATTATATGAAGTTTGTGGAAGAAAAAGGCGGAATTAGTGTTTTGGTAAATGTAAGCTGGCAAAGAAGATGAACTTGAAGAGAGTAGAGGAGCTTGTAGATATTTGGAGAAAAGTTTTGGAAGTAAAGTTTGAAAATATTATGAATGAAATTGATTTATTTATAATGGCCACTTCGATGGTTTGAGAGCATTAGTGGCCGACCATCAACTGACGTTAATTAATAACCTTGGGAACTGCGCGAACGCGACCCTTCAGTCACTTCCGTCGCTAACGTCATAAGGATGACGTCATGATCGAGGTGTTAGAGAATCGAGGCTCAAACAATTTCTTATCGTTTTACTCTAAGAAACATGGAGACTATCTGTATAAGGTTGAAATTGGGAATATCCGATTTCATAGTCATGGGAGTTGCCTCGAGAGTAAACTCGTAATGAATAAGGATCGAGCTCAGAGAGGGAATATTGAGCGTGGAGATCGAAGTGTTAGCTGAAGATCGAGACCGAGCATGACTGACCTCGAGCAAGGCAAAATAATGGAATGGCGAGATATTAGCAACTGCTCGAAGATCATGGCGGAAATCCCAGAACAGATCAGATCAAGTGGCTATTGATGCTAATCGTGAGATTTACTTCCATTATGAGAATTGTACCTTATTTAGGATTCCCCTATTATATAAAAAGGGTATCCCATTCATTTGTAGGAGGATCATTATTCACTGATAAAGAATACATATGTTGCTCTCTACTTCATTTGCTACCCATTATTGTTCATTACTTTTCTTTACTGTCTTTTTATCCAACCTCGAGACCATCTCAAATCGAGGTCGAATGCACTGCTAGAACACTGGTTTGATTTATTTTGTCGTTCAATTTATCCATTAAATTCGTTGTTTATCAATTAAATTCGTTGTTTATCAATTTATATTGAATTAAATCACATATCCTTAAAACCACAATACAAATCTAATTGTTACTCGAATTTTAGGTTAAACAAATACAGTTTAGTAACAATAAATTACATCCATAAGATTTTATTCAAAAGAGTTGGCATGATATTAAGCAGCTATTGAAGGTTATTGGAGCTAAAACTACAGGACTGGATCCCAACTACTTCCTTTGACAGAGTGGCTCCATTATTTAGAAATGAAAGGTATTCATCAAAAGAAAGAATGAGGTCAACTAATATATATATATAGAAAGTTGGGACTTGGCAAGGTGATGTGGCATGCCTCTTTGGCTTGGAATCTCATTTATCTTTTTTTTCCTCCTTTTTTTGGATTTTCCTTCTATTGTTAAACACTTCTTGTAAGAATTAACTGTTTACTATAAAATGTAAGGAACCCAAAGGGTTTCTAACGTACAGACACATCCGCTTGGGAACGTACAGACCCATTAAAACCATCTCTTAACGTATAAATATTCATGTTTGGACCCATTAGTGTCAATATATAAGAATAGTCAATTTTATTCCATCAACCGTTGTTAGATGGAGCGACCACAAGGTCATTCCCATCTCTTGTGAACAAATTGTGTGATATCTCATCAATAATGAACACAAGACCTGCAGGAACAACATTTGGTTCTTTGTTTTGTTTTCCTGGGAATGTATTTGCAGCCAAGTTTAATGTCTCTTTAATAGGTAGGGGCATTTGAAACTTTGTGGTTTCTCGTCAAATATGAACACAAGGTCTGCAGGTATAACTGTTGGTTCTTCGTTTGCAAAACTCCTCATTCTTTTATAGCATGGTGCTACAGCAGCTGTCATATCTTCAGCAAAACAAAAAAGCATCTCTCACTAAAATTTATCACAAACAGTGTATCGGTTTTCTCTTATATAATACAAGAATTTAGGTGGTTGGAGTTCACTTCATATTAGTATTTGTTTATTTGCATCTCATGATTATTATTTTTGCCTTGAAAATCTTTGTTGTTCTTTTTAAGTACTAGAATTACTCTTTGTTTTTGGGCGTTGGATACTGTGGATATGACTCAAGGAATAGTGATGTTGAAAAATGAAACTGTTGCAGAGACTAAAAATTACTTTATTACTGCTTTCATTGCCATAATTTCTCGAGCATTTGCATATAAAAACGTTTGGTTTTGTCAGTTTTTTGCCTTTTATCCTTTTTATATTTGCTATTTTTGAAAAAATTCTACAGTCACCTTCTTTTCCTTTTTTTTTTCCCATTAATAACGCTAAAAATCCAATCCAAACGAAATTGTTTATGTCTCTACAGAAGTAGTTACCTTCTCCAAACTCCCAAATATCAATCATTATGGAATTGTTGGTGTGTCGAGTTCAGTCAATGAAACTACTTCCATATGTGGACTCTGCAGAAAGTTATCTTTTTTTTTCGAAGCAATGCAAAAAAGAAATCCTCACCCCAAGGTATCAAACATTATCAACAAGAAAATTATTGAAGAGATTTCCATTACCCCTTTCAAAAGTCCCCAGAACAAGATCGTTTAATTTTCGACCAAACTTCAATGTCCGCTCGACTGCATAGAGAAGCAGGAAGAGGCTGATGGATAAAAAATCTTTTAAATTTATTTTTTTCAAAATCAAAGACAATCAAGGATAGAATGTCAGCCTCTGCTTATGTGAGAATTGTCATATTTTGTGCCTGGAGCGGGTAAGAATCATTAATATAAATAAAGTCTGTTTATGTTGACTGAGCAGTATCTTTTAACCACTTTATATTGAAAATATTGGTTCCGTCTCAAATTTCATCCATAATTTTATTGTTTTATAATAGTTGTTACTTAATTAGTTAGAAAAAAATATTATAATCTCTATAATTAGAAAATTGTTTGGACTAGTGTTTCTTAGTAATATTGAACAATTATAGCGAAACCTTAGTTCTCTGTTAGATTCGACTCCGGACTTATAAACCGGATTATGTTTGCAACGACCGCTTAGTCTTTTTTACAAGCATAATTGGGCGTTATCATGCGTATTAACATCTTTAGAGGGAAAGTGGTTAAAAATATTTTTTTACTAGAATATATATCTTAATTTTACCCATCGGTTATATTCTAGGGCCATTAATAACCATATTGGTAGCAAGTTATCTCGTATTCGTTCTTGACCCTAACTGAGTTTCACTAATGAGGATCCAAACGAAAGTTGAAGGATCAGTCGTTTCATTAAGGGGCATAATTAACATAGGATACTTTTATATCATATTCAAAAGTATATTGGTAATTTTGAACTTTTTTTGCCGTAGTATTTAATTTTGGCACGTGAAATACACTCTGGTCCACGCGTTGGAGCTCTATTAAATTAAAGGTAAATACCAGATTATTTACTAGTTGCAAGCAGAGGCGGATGTATCGTACCAAGTTCATGAATGTGAAATATAAATTTTATGTGTAAAAACTCACTAAATTATTAGTAATAGTATATATAAATCCATAACTTTAAAAATACATTAAGTTCAATGCTAAAAACTTTAAAGATTGAACTCATAGAGTATAAATTTTGGACTTGCCTCTGGTTGCAGGAGTATGAACGGCCATACAGAGTATAAAGAATAGTAAATTTTGGATATCTCGTATAGTAGAGGGTAAATTTGAACATTTTTACCTTATATCTTTCAATATTTCTTCCTTTCTATTCAAAGCTATAACGGATATGTCTAATTGCAAAACTGTAGCATCACATTACTCGATGCAACTTTGTTGGGTAATCCATATATAACTGATATATTACATGACAAGTAAATTAACAATTTTTATTTTTCAGAATAAAAAGGTAAGAATCTCTACAACTCTCGCTGAGGGATGCGGAGAAGCAACTAATTTTGCCTCTGTAACCAACGGGAATTTGGTTTCGTATTTGTGTACTTCATTCGTTCCACATAACCATTTAGCCTTAACATCAAAAGGTTAAAAGTAAGGATACATATCACTTAATTATTGTTAAATAATAAAATAGTATACGTATCCGCATGTTGCGCAGATTATTACAAATAAAAAAAGTGCGGTGAGAAATAATAAAAACCGAGGTATATTACAAACTAAATTTAGTTAATAATAAAACCTTGTCTCACGTTCAAAAGAAAATCAACATAAATAAACCGAGGTATATTATAAACTAAACCGAGGTGAGAATAAAACCTTGTCTCACGTTCAAAAGAAAATCAACATAAATATATAATAAAGAAAAGAACATTCTTATATGTACCCCATAAAGGGTCCCAATGCAAAAGCAAGCTATAGTTCAACCTCACTAAGGCCTTAAAAGAGAAGAATATATATCATAAGTACATGACTTAAAAGGAGCTATAATAAAAAAAATATCGTATTTGATTTAAATTTAATTTCAGTTCCAGCTAGAGATGGCAATGGGGCGGATGCGGGGTGAGTTTGGCAAAACTCACAAAAATTTCACCCCGTCCCGCTCCGTATAGTTATTTTTTTAGTTTTCAACCTGCCCTGCCCCACTTAATGCTTTTTTCTTTTTTCTTTAATTAGAAATTTCTAGTTCAAGAAAATAATTAGACAAAAAAACAAAAAGGAAAACGTAGCTGCTGAAATCATTGTCAATTTAAGAGGATGTTTGCATAAGTTTATAAATTATAGTACTATTTTTGGTTTATAAAACAAGTTTTGGATCTACGTGTTTGGTTGAAACAAAAAGTACCTATAAGCTAAAATTTGCCAAAAGTAATAAATTAGTTAACCCCAAACTTGTGAATTTTCACAATTTTTGTTTTGACGCAAATTGTTGATATTTTATTCCTAATATTTTTTTAATCCCTAAACTATCCCTAAACATAAATACCTTAAAACATAGAAAAAACTCCCTCTTCATTCCATTCCACTCCTGTATCGTCCTTTTTATGTTCAGAACTATTTTTTTGTAAATAGGTTTAAGGGCATTTCAATTATTTAAACAAAGCAACTGATTATCAACACTTCTTTGTAAATAGTTGAAATGATTGCTTTGTTTCCAAAAAGCTAAAATTTAAAGTTGCCCCGCATTAAACTTACAATCCGCCCCGCCCTGTTTTACAATTTTTTAAAAATGATTTAACCTGCCCCACTCCGCCCTCGCATAAGAGTAAACATGTCCCGCCCCGCCCCATTGCTATCCCTATTTTGAACATCATTCACCGCTGGGCTGCACACCTCAATTGTGTCAAGAGTGTTTAAGATCTGTTAACATAAAGGCGAAATGGTTTCCTGGCCACTTAAACTTGCATCAGTTTGTAAAGCCGATTTATGAACTTTTGAGTTTTCCATTTGAACACCTTTACTTGAAAAAATGGCTACTAATAAACTCTTGTGATGGTGCGTGTTGTTCAATTGCTGCTGACATGGATTTAATTTAATATTTTGTATGTCCAGATCATCCATTCATTCACATTTTGTATTTTGTTGACAGATGTATGTTCAAAGTCCCAATATGTGGGCCTATTGTTTTCCACAATTAATTTATTAAATTTTTTTTTCTTCTCTTTCCCTTCTTTTATTCTTCACCTCCTAGGCACGAACTATAAACATAAGCTCCGATAATGGAGAATAAAGTTCAATCGAATATCACCTATTTGGGAAGAACCTTTACCGATCTTAGTATCAACGCAAGTTCCTCAACTTTCAATGATTGCAACAATGATAGATCCAGCGAGTTTCCAACCGCTTCTTCACAAAGCCGACGACTATTTTTGTCTTGCGCTTCTAAAAACTCCGATAAATCAATCGAGCAACTTGTCTCCGGTATCAAGTCAAGTTTAATTGACGAGCAAACGGCAACGGAGATTAGACTCCTCGCTAAGAACAAAAGCAAGCGACAACGAAGATAAGACTCCTCGAGTCAAGTTTAAAATTAGAAGGAGCATATACAATAAAAAGAAATGATGAAGAAAAATATTAAAATGTTTGACTACATTAATATGGTAGAATAGAAGGGGGAGGGGGAAAGGGAAGGTGGGAGTTTGGTAGAGAAGACGAGAGAGGTGGGAGGGAGGCAAAAAGAGAAGGGGAAAAAGCAAAGTCTTTTTTTTTTTTCCAGTCTTACTTATATTTTATTTATATTCTCATATTTTTTTAATAAAAACATTATTATATACACACCTTTACAGCGTGATTTGCACACAATTTAGCTATGTCAGTTGTGCCGCTTTCACATAGGCATAGTCAACGGTCAAATGTGTTTATTAGTGGCCATTGCATCAAGTTAGAGTGTTCAAATAGGAAAAGTGCAAATTCATATATCGGTTTTTAAAAGTCCTACAAATTTAATGGTCAGAAAGTCATTACGCCTAACATAAATAACAATATTTGACCGATATACATCGTACAATTTTCCAGCGAAAGGTGTTCAACTAACCATTTTTCCATCCAATGCAGCTTTGTCACTGCTTATAGGTACTATTGATTACTGTTAAGAAAACATAATTTCTTCCCTTGAGAGAATGGCTCCATTATTCAGAAAATGAGAAGTATCCATCGAAAGAGATAATAAGGCTAAATAATTATAAAACTAAATTAGGCACATTATCCCCTTGTGGGATCAGAACATTGAACCAAATCTCCCCTATTAGCACAACTTTACATGGGAAGGCCCTAATAAATGAAAACTAACATTATTATTTTCATAATTAACATACATTCTACAGTATCAGCAACTCAATATCTGGAGGTACTTCACCTTCAAGCTGGAGCTTAGCAAGATTTCTTGCAGTTTGCTGCTTCTCAATTACCTCAAGTTCCAAAGGGACGCGAGAAAAAATTGGATTCCTAGGATCAATGATGATTCTCTTGAGTCCAATAGCATTTTCCATAAAGTACCTCACGAGTTCAAGCTGAACTACGCCGCTATAATAACCGCACAACTTGACCACTTTGAGGTGATGCAGTGGACATTTTATGGCTTTACTACACTCTCTGTTTGACTGGACGGGAAATGACAAGATCAACTGCCGTAAAGAAATAGAACAAAAATTAAAATCCACTTAGACAAAGAAAGTAAGTACATGCAAATGAAAGGAAATTACACCTCCGCGAATGGTTGATATTTCAGTAACTCAATAAATAAAATGAATTTCACTTAAAATGTTAAATATGTAAACAGCAGGGTGAGTAATAATAGATTAAAGGCAGATAACAAATGAAACATGATTTTGGCAGTTGCTCATGTCGTTTCTTTAATTCTCGTAGTATTATGTTCAATGAATTCCCTGGAGTACTATTACCAAATGAGAGAAGGAAGGTGAAATAAGATGAGGAATACAGAGAAGAATATTAAAGAATGTCTTATTTCCCAATTTTTGGTTCTTAAAAAGCGGAGTGCAAATGAAAAGTCCAATTTTCTTAGAGAAAATTTCTCCTTTGCTTATTCTAATAACTAAGGTAGCTGTAGGCCTACTACATGTCTCTACTTTCATATCCCTTCAAGATGTAAACTGTCCTGCTCTGTGTATTTCAGTAAAAACAAACATCACCACAAGTCAGGTTAATTGTGTCCCAAAGTCACCCAGAATGGCACTAAAAGTTCGGCGCTCTCTCACTATCTTCCTCGTAGGAAACTTTACCATGTATACTATGATATCTCTACCAATCATCACTTGATGAACCAAATACAAAAGTTCCTACGTGAATGCTGCCTTTATCTTTTGGTGGTAGTGATCAGTATAACATTGAGAATAACACCCACATGCAGAACAACATAAGAACAACAATCTACAGGTAGTAAGGTACATGGGACTTAAACCTGACACCCTTGTTTGACTGAATGAACAATTCCCATTACCTTGTAATATATCCAGTAGTCAATATTATTCAATCACCATTTACTAGTTATCCGTGATCTAGACTCCCCGTAAGAAAATCTTTATTACTCAAACAAGCCATAAAAATTTGAGCTGCATGAAGGATAGCTAACCTTTTTTAACTATTAGTAGAAATTCACTAGTAACTTGGTTCAACACACACTTGATCTTAACCAAAAGGCCGAGAAAGGTTAAACACTACCTTGCCATCACATAAGTGAATTTTCCTTCTGTAGGAAAGCACCTTTTGTTGCTTCTCCCAACATTTACAGCTTAAAAGGGAACGTCGTTAACATTTGTATTATCATCTCAAATTTCTTCAAACAAAATAACCAACATGAAAGAGTCGATGGATTAGGGAAGTTTTGTAGCTGTTCACATGTTCTATTTGATGGAAAGTTTCAACTTGTTTGGGTTTAGCATTATTGAACTCCCTAGCATTCCACTTCGCTCATATACTTCTTCATCCTCATATATAAACCTTGTTTCTTCAACATCAAAAACTCGGATGTGCTGAATCGCTAGAGGCAAATTTAGAGGACTCTTTGTCTAGACAGTTATCAGTACAGTTTTTTTTTTTTTTAAATTTATATAAGGGACAGTTGTCAGCACAAAGTTTCTCCTCTCTTCCCATACCTATTTCCCCAACCCCAATAGAAAATGGAAAGAACCACCGTCATATGTATATACATCTACGATGTATATAACTATAAACATACATACAATGCATGCATGTATACATACATGTGTACACGCGCAAATACATAGAGGTTTCAAACATTGAATATGCCAACTGTCCTATTGGCCGATGTAAAGTCATTTTCTCAGTCTAAAAACAATCTTAAAAGACCTTACCCCTTTGTGAAGCTACCCAACGTGAAATTTCAAAAAGAAAGAAATGAAGCTTGGAAGTGCAAGCTTCAAAGTTCAACCAACCAACCAACCTTGCAGGTCCTGGCTAAACTTAAGTTGAGATAAAGATTGCGACAACAATAATTAAAGAGGAGTTACTAGCAGCCTATGATAAGCTATTAAGTAAACATGCGAGGAAAATGGCTTGGGGTCAAGAAAGTGATATTGGAGGAAGTTGGGAAGCGGTTAAAACTGCAATAAATCTTCAACTGCCCAAAGGACGTTTAGAATTAGCGTAAGATGTGCTTCTGAAAGGAAGCATAAGCATTGCATCTCCCCAGGTTAAGAACTACTTTTTTAGCTCAAGAAAAAGCTCATATTGATAGAAAATTGCAACCTATTAAGGATACATGGAAGAGAAAAGGGTTGTCTATTTGTTCCGATGAATGGTCGGATATTAAGAGGCGTCCATTGATAAACATAATGGCGGCTTCTAGTGGTGGTCCAATATTTTTAAATCAATCAATTCAAGTGGCGTTGTGAAGGGTGGCAAATATATAGCTAATTTGTTTATTAAATCAATTGAAGAGGTTGGTGCAAGTAATGTTGTACAAGTTATCACCGATAATGCAAGTAACATGAAGCTTGCCAGTTTTACGGTTGAGCAAACTTTTCCACATATATTTTGGACACCATGTGTTGTTCATTGTTTGAACCTTGCACTAAAAAGTATGCGCCAACCTTCCGAAAAATCAACTCAATTTATAAATTGCAAATGGATTTTAGATTTGATTGAAGAAGTTAGTAGCTTGAAATATTTTGTGTTGAATCATGATATAGCTCATGCTCATTTTCAAAAGCATTCGGCGTTGTCTTTGTTGAAAGTTGCCGAAACGAGATTTGCATCTCATGTTGTCATGACTAGTCGTGTTCATCAAGTGAAAGCATCTTTGGAAAGAATGGTAATGGATGATGATTGGAGAAATTATAAGGAAGATAAATTGATTGAAGCTAAAACGCGTGAAATTGACCAATGGTGGGATAAGATTGAGTACTTTTTAAAGTTTACAGAACCAATTGTGTATATCCTTAAAAGTGCCGATCTTGATGCTCCAAAGTTGCATCGTGTTTATGATATGTGGGATACAATGATCGAAAAGGTGAAAGCAATTATCTTTGAACAAGAAGGAAAGGATCTTATCATCTGGCAATCAGACTTTTTTGATACAATTCAAGAAATTCTTGTTGCTAGGTGGAATAAGAGTAGCACCCCTTTACATTGTACGGCACATTCTTTGGTACCAAAATACTACCATGAATCATGGCTTAAAGGGGAAGGCAATAGGGTTCGAAGGCTTGCTCCAAATGAGGATAGAGAGATTTCCTTAAATAGAGTTAAATGCTTTCAAAGATACTTTAAAGATTCAAATGATCTAAAACAAGTGTCTTTAGAATATGGAGCATTCTCAAGTGGGAGTGGTTTCTTTAGTGAGCCTCATGTGGTTGAGGCTATGATGTATGAGAAGCCTCTATCTTGGTGGGCTAACCATGGTGTAAACGCTCCACTTTTGCAAAGCTTGGCGTACAAATTGCTTTCACAACCGGCTTCTTCTTCTTGTTGCGAAAGGAATTGGAGCACCTATTCTTTGATCCATAGTTTCAAAAGAAACAAATTAGAGACTTCAAGAGCCGAAGATCTAGTTTTTGTGCATGCAATCTTCGCTTGCTTTCTCGTCAAAAAGAAAAATATACAAGTGGCCCAAGCAAGTATTGGGATGTGGGTATGTCTATAATCTATGTTTTCTTGAATTTATATTTCTTTTAGTATTTTTTTTATTTTTTAAATCATTTGATTTTAATTTTGCTTTAGGTGGAGACCGTTTTGATGTTGATAAAGCCACCAATGATCTACTTGACTTATCAATAGATGAACCTCAACTAGAAGGAGTCATCTTTTTTTGATGAGATTGAAGATGTGCAAGAAATTGATCTTGAAAATATTGAGGAAGAATGCTAACTATTATTGTTCAAATGCTAAAACTTAATAGTTATTCTCTCCTACTTTTTATTAGTTTATATAGTTCAATGTTAATGTAACTTTGTATGGGAAATGCTCGAATGGTGATTGCAATTGTAGTTTATTTTTGCCTTTTTGGTGTTCATGCTTATTTTGATCGACTTAGTGAGAATGGCTAACTCTCATAATTTATGACTTCTGGCAGAAGTGCTAATTGCTAAATGATACTTGCATCTTTTATTCTCAATATTCATGTCAAGGTCAAGTTCTTCGACAAAAGCAGTAAAAGCCTAAAAGGTATGTTTTCTTTATCTTTATGTATCTAACTCTTTTACTTATGTATTTATATGATATCTACTATGTTTTCATATACATTGTGTAACTTGTAGGAGAATCAGAGAATGGAAGAAAATCAAGAAAGCGCGCCTACAACTTGAAAATAAAAAAGAAATCCACACTTTACAAGCTATAGGTAAGTATTCCATATAATTTCTCACAATTTAGAGATATTCTTATTTTTATTTTTGAATTATTTTTAGTCGGATCAGCGCACCTGTGTCGGTTCTAGAATTCGTATCCCTGCATCCTAAAATTTCCATCTCAAAAGATTTGCACCCGTGTCGGACACCCGCACCCGTGTCAGAGCAACTTAGACTTTTGGAGAGTTTGAGCAACATAGACGGTGGGTGTCTATCAAAAATGTTGGGGTGTCCGGACTTGCTCAATTCTTTAAAAAAAAATTCATGAACACTTCACCAAAAGCATAAATGTCATCTTTATTGCACTTATCCCACAAAAACCCAGTGCCAAGGAAATATTTCGACCTACTATCCTTGTTGGCACTGCAGCTTTTACAAGATCCTTACCAACATGTTAGTAGATAGACTAAAGAAGAATATTGAAAATTGATCTCCTCTCAATAGTTGGCTTTCCTCAAAGGTAGACAAATCATGCATACAATCCCCACTGCTAATGAATGAACATCTTGATTCATGGATAAGACAAGGCATCCCTGGTCACATATACAAATTAGATACCGGATAATCGAAAAGGCTTTTGATCATTTTTATTAGTGATGGTTCATGCCACCTTGTGCACACCTCGACTAATTACATTGGATACCTGCTACCTACCACTAGTAAAGGTAATGGGTAACTTTGTCAATCAAGGCTTAGGCGCAAATAGAAAAGAAAAAAAAAATCACCTAGTGATTTTATATTTGAACTTAAGACCTCATGATTCTCCTCCCACTTCATCGACAACTACGCCACACCTTTTGGTGCAAATATGATCATATATATTGGGGCTAGTTGCTTCATTATTGAAGGATATGGGTTTTGGTCAAAAAATGCATCAATTGAGTTGGATGCTCTACCTACCTACCATGCCTTTATTTCCTGTTCCTTTTTTCAATTCCAAGAGACTTGACAAGTTTGACCTTCATCATTTTGAGGAAACAGTAAGATACTCAAGAATGAACATCAATAACTCAGCTCATCACAATTGTTTCAACTCATGCTCGACAACTTAAATAAGTAAGATACGCAAGAACAAGCATCACTAACTCCTTAAACCAAAATTGCTAAAACGATTTTCAGACCATATATCAGCAAAAGAGGAAAATGAACTCAAAACTTTATACCTACCTGTAATTCAAATTCCTTCAACTGTGGGGCAGCCCTTATGATAGACGTGTAACCTAACAGACTCTGGTCTTCCCGTCCGAATATAGTTAAGACAAATTTCTTGAGCTTACTTAGTTCAGGAAAATTGTAATGCTCCAAATCTTCCTGCAAAATTAACTACAGAGAAGGCACCAGTTAGTGCTAGCAATACAAAGGTAGATAGGCAAAATTATATTTTTTTCCGATAGGTAAGGTAAAGCTTTTATTACTGCAGATAGTGCTGAAATACAAAAGTAACATATTGAGCAGCTAAGCCTGCAGAGACTTAATAAACTCTAACCTATTCTCTATTTCATGCACATTCTTCAATTTGTACCAAAAGGCTAACTGCTGTACGCACATATAATTTAATATTTTTATAGGGAGAGCTAATTCATCAAAACATCTATTGTTTCATCCCTTTCATAAGTTCCAGAAAACACAAACTGGAATAGTCCGCCAGATCTCTTTTCCATAAAACAAAGGTAGATTAGGTAAATTTTGTTTACTAACCAAAGAATGAGAAGCATGTAATGTGAGGACCTCCAGCTGAGAGAGAACGCAGGAAAGAAGAGAGGATATGTCATCCAAAGTATGGGTGTATGGCCAACCCAAAATGTCTACCTCAACCAACATCGGGACATTCTTAAGCAGTAATTTCTTTCCTGATGACGTCCCAAGAGTTTTAAGATTTGTATCACAAATTTTAAGTGATTCCACATTGAGGCAGTACCATATCTCCAAGTGTCTCAACTTGAGGGATGGACCAACGACTTCCAAGTTTACCAATGTTCCTGATCCATGAACAACCATTTTTTCAAGAAACGGACAATTGTGTAGAAAGAACTCAAGAACTTCGCCCGTCACATTTACGGATTTCAAGAGCAGCGTATTTACAGACTTGAAATTCTGACTGACAAGTGGGGACGTTTGGAAGTTAATAGAATGAGGTAGGCCTGAAGAAGAGCCACTGATACCAAGGAGTTGCTCTGGAAAATTATAACAGTACTCAAAACGACGACAGTCCTCTCCACCCTTTAATAGGTCTAAATCTAGTCTTTGAACTTCCCTAGAAAGGGCAAATTCAAGCCAACTGTCAATCTCACGCTGCGCGAATTTGTTTAAATCAAAATTAACCCGGAATTGGTCCAATCTTTGTCCTTCACACATTTGCAAAGTACGGTTGACCCATCTCAGATACTTCTTCATATGTCTTTTCCGTAGCTTGAGTTTTGAGGCTACTTCATCCAAGGGTTTGGTAGCATCAAAATCAAGCCGAGGAATACATGTCCACAACCTTAGCCACCGCCTTGAGAGGACACTTGTGTCAGCTGCTTCCTTAACAGTAAGGAAAGATAATATATATACCAGAATTTCATCAGGTAACTGACTAATGCGATCTTCTGCAGTGCAGACTCTCTTTTGACACTACAAAAAAAGAATGAAACAATAGCAATATGAATGACAACAGAAGTCTTACAGAATCAACAAACATTTCAATTAAATCAGACAAAAGAGATATGTTATTTTAAAAGTCAAGATGTCACCTTCATTAGAGTAAAATTGTTGTAAAGCCGCAATCTTTCCCCCATGGAATGCACGAATCTCCTATATAACAAAANCTCTCCACCCTTTAATAGGTCTAATTCTAGTCTTTGAACTTCCCTAGAAAGGGCAAATTCAAGCCAACTGTCAATCTCACGCTGCGCGAATTTGTTTAAATCAAAATTAACCCGGAATTGGTCCAATCTTTGTCCTTCACACATTTGCAAAGTACGGTTGACCCATCTCAGATACTTCTTCATATGTCTTTTCCGTAGCTTGAGTTTTGAGGCTACTTCATCCAAGGGTTTGGTAGCATCAAAATCAAGCCGAGGAATACATGTCCACAACCTTAGCCACCGCCTTGAGAGGACACTTGTGTCAGCTGCTTCCTTAACAGTAAGGAAAGATAATATATATACCAGAATTTCATCAGGTAACTGACTAATGCGATCTTCTGCAGTGCAGACTCTCTTTTGACACTACAAAAAAAGAATGAAACAATAGCAATATGAATGACAACAGAAGTCTTACAGAATCAACAAACATTTCAATTAAATCAGACAAAAGAGATATGTTATTTTAAAAGTCAAGATGTCACCTTCTTTAGAGCAAAATTGTTGTAAAGCCGCAATATTTCCCCCATGGAATGCACGAATCTCCTATATAACAAAAGGGGCTTTTAGTCAAAGATAAAGAGGGGAATGAGAACTACCAGAATGAGATAAAGTTTAGATATTTACTTTCTTCTTCCAACTACAAATATAAATCAATGTCAAAAGAGTGTGGTTAATGGTCACAGCAATCACAAAGAGCAAATAATCCAGATCTTTAGAGTCTTTACAGCCAAAAAAGGGGAGAAGAGCCTTTATTACTATTTAGAATCTTTAGACCCAAAAGACTGATTTTTTTACATGAAATTACAGAAGACGGAAACAAATACTAAAACTTCAGCCGGGGCGTCAACGTTCCAATGGAAGAGAAAGAGATGATTACCTGGACCAGAAGCACAGGAAAGATGAATTATGTCTGATAGACTGATACCAACAAGACAAGTAGAGACCAGAGCCTAAAAACTTCACTTATGCGGCGAGAGAGAGTAGTCGGAAGAAAGCGAAGCGCTAATAAAAAAGGAAAATACTTTTTTTTTCTTTTCCGCGAGGAAAGTACGTTTTCAGTAGGAATCAAATTGTTTTTCATTAATATACAATCTTGTCAGGATGGAATGTATTAATTTCAACGATAAAAAGGTCAGTCAATATTTATAATATATTAAACATTTATATACTTTACTCTAATATGTTGACTCATTCACTCTTCACCGCAGAGGTATCAAACGGGTTGGCCTAACCGAGCCCATCTCAAGCGTGTGCTAGGAATATTTAGGGCCATTTTCACTTTTAATGCGTGTCATAAACTACTTACATTTGATAATCAAAAAAGTATATTATATAATATGTAATATATATATATATATAAAAAATATATATTTTTCGACTATTATTTTCAGAGCAGCTATATAGTGTCATTTTCTGAATTTTTATCTAACTTATTACTACTTGACCCAAAAATTTAGATCTAGTTTCAACCAATTAGACTTAAATAAAATAGAGTCAATCTTAACTAATATTAATATCCAAAAGACAAGGTTATCGAATTTATCGCAGATAGTATGTGTATTTAATCGAATGGCAATAAATGTGAGCAATAATAATTGTATTTGATGATCCAAAAAAGTGGAAGATAGCATGAAATAATAATAAGTAGCAATGAATGACATTTAAGTAAATAAAAACTTGTGAGTCACCCAAAAAGGGGTGGGATCTGTAGATATTCTTTCTAACAATGATGAATGATTTGTGAGCCTTTGAATACTCATTTTGTTCTTGGATCAAGTGAAAAAGTTAGACAAGAATCTTAGTAAAAAGGTTGCTTTCGTATGCTTGCAATATGGCCACATTCTCTCTATCAAGTCAATAAGTTTTCTTCGAAACGAATGTCTTATGTCCCCTATCATTGTATCTCTTTCTATTTATAGGGAACATGTTCCCTAAAACCCTAATAGTATAGGTCCAAAGAATATCTACTAGAATATTTTCATTTTTGTCTTATCTTAAAACTAGCCGTTATAACTTTGTCTAAGATACTCGACCTCGACCTTGATATATGAGGACTTCATGACTTTGATCTTCGCTCACTCTTCGACCGCACCCTTCATCGCCCAAAGACCACTTCAGCCTGGGGCAGATCTTTATTGAAATATTAATGATATCACGTGGCGGCTGATGAAGGCTATCATGATGCTGATGTGACCTACCTATGTCTGGGCCTTACAGTTAGTCCCTCCGCTTGTTGAGGTCGTCCTCGCGGAAGAGTTCAATGAGCGGATAATGTCATTTGCGATCGAGCTTATCGAGCCGACTATACAGGTCGTGGTTGTGGTAGCGATCAGGCAATGTGGCTATTTGCAGGCCATGTGTTTCAAATTCCTTAAATTTCCTAGGTAATATGCTGGAGCCATTCGGTCCCAGAGAAAGAGTGATGATATGGCGTCATGCGTTATGATGACACTGTTTCCTGATGCATTGCGTCGATTCACGTGTGACCCTTGATTAGTTCTGTTATTTTGATCTTTGTTCTAATCATGGCCTGCTGTTTTGATTCTGGTGCCCATAAGCCTTATAAATAAGGGGTAGTTTGTTGATTTTGAAACTTTTCCCTTATTCTGTCTACTTCATAAGCAAACCTTCTCCTTCATAGAACCTTTTCAATTCTCTATGCTTTCTCTATTTCTCTATCTCTTTCCATAACAATGTCAGACCTCCCATCAGATATCCACATGGAAGATCATTCTATCCCTCTAGATGTCATTTTCCCTGACCAGGGGGAAGACGCCGGAGTTGTCGTTGAGGAGGAAATCCTCCCTATTGTAGAGGAGATCGTACCTCGATACCCTGATGCTAAATCCAACTTCCAAAAGACGCTGGAAGTGGTGAAGGAGAGGTTCAAATCTACGATGACAGTTGAACGATTAGCTGAATTGAAGGCTAGGCTCAGTCTACCTGGTCACATGAATTTGGTCGCTGCAGGTGACGACAAAGTGCGGGTTCATCGTCCCAAATTCTGCGCCCTTTATGCATATCCATTCATAATCAGCTATTCATTCCCTTTGCTACTATTGATAGAAGAGTTGCGTCACTACTACAACGTATGATTGTCGCAGCTTGCCCCTTAAATCTTTAAGGTGGTCAAAATATTAACGAAATTTGATTATTTGGCTGACATCGATATAACAGTGCGCCACCTGATCCATCTCTTCGCCCCTCATTTCTATCGAGGGACGTTGTTGATCTTTACCACTATGGGGAAAATGTTTGGTGGTGAGGATGGGATGACAAGGCTAGTAGGCATTTCTGGCTTGATTATTTCTTTGTCAGGACCGAGGCCATAGTGTTCGCCGTCGCTGGCTTCCCTGAGGCTTGGAACCCTATTCGTAAGTGCTTATATTCGTTTGTATTTTTTTGTTTTAGCATTTTTCTTGTAATGGGTTGGGTAATCATCTCTTCTTTTTCTGTAGCTATTATTCAACCTCTTCAGATGGTGACCCATATTGCCAACAAGGATAGACAGATCCTTCCTCATACGGAAGGGATATGTGACTGGCCAAGTTTCTCTCATAGATTTAAGTTGTCTCTTCCCTCGGCATGTAATCCTTCCCTACTGTCGACATCATAGTTCTTTCATCTGTGTATGTTCCTTTTGTTGATTTCTTCCTTTCCAATTTTTCTCTAGGTTCGGTCAAAGGGTCCGCGAGGAGGTTGAGGGCCCCCGTACCCTCGTTCTATAAGAGGAGGACCAATACGCCTTCAGCCTCCACCCCTGCCTCGGCCATTGTCACTCGTGCCTTCTTCCAACTCCAGTCGTCATTATTTCTTCCCCTGTCTATGTTCTACCCGTTATGACTTCTACTCCTCCTCTATTTTCACTTGTTGACACGGATGATGAACATTCACCCAACGACGGGGATCTTCAACCTCGAAAAAGGAGGTTTGTGGACGTGGGTGACAAATTCCCTCTAGCCATCAATGCTATGGAAGGGATTTTACGATGCGTGAGACGATGACCATTTTTGTGAATAATGATTCAGAACCGAGTCTTGAGGCCCCAAGGACGATGGAAGCTAATGTAGGCGTGTCTATTCATTTCGAGGGGAGGGAGACCGAGAAGGTTGTTGTTGGTGGCCATGAACTTTCACGGAAATAGAAGGCTTCAACCTCTCGAAAAGCCACTGATTCTTCTTTGCCTACTAAAGATAGGGGAAAGAGTGTTACTGGAGAGGGCGGTGAGTCAAACTCCGATGTCAACTTGGACGACCTGAGAATGATCAATGAGGGGCTCATGCAGCTTGAGGTGAGGTTGAATGGGGGTTTGAGGACTATCACGATCCCGTTGGATCGTGACTTAGTCGTGAACATTGAGGAGGTAGTCCCCATCCTCGACCCTCTCGGTTCCAATGTCAAGGGTAAGACCCTCAAAGAGATACACGGTAGTGCCTTGTCGAAGAGAATTGTCAGCCTCACTCTCAGGGTATGTATTGTTGTATGACTCCTTCCCAATCTTTAGAACATTCCAAGTTCTAACCCTTTGTTTCAGACGGTGATTTTGGAAATTGGGAGTGCCCGTAAGTAGGAAAGGCACAAACAGATATTTGTGAAGCTTAAAAGGAAATACACCAAGTACCGCGACAAATATCGGGATCTCCGAAGTCAGCTTCAAGAGGGCGGCGATGTGCATACCCTGAGGGAAAATTTGAAAAAGAGTAACGAGGAGCTAGTTCAGGCCATAGAGAAGTGCATCATCATTGAAGGGACATTGAGAAGCAGAGAGGAGGAGCTTGAGGTTAGCAGGGGCGTAGAGGCTCAATGGAGTGATCTTAAAGTCGTGGTTGAGTTGCGAGGACAACTTGAAGAGTGCCGATTTCAGGTGGAAGCCCTCAGTGGCGAGATCGCGGAGAAGCAGAAGGAACTTGAGAAGGCAGAGATCCTCGAGTTGGCGAATAAGACTCTTCGGGCCGAGCGGGAAAATGACCAATCAACGGTGAGATCTAAGGAGGACCCGCTCGGGGAGAGGATTGGGGAGTTGGAAAAGGAGATCTCCTATCTTCATGACCGAGTCACCGCTCTGGAGGTCGAGAAGGCTCAACTACTTGCACGTCTGTCTTTTTCAAACGCTTCAGATTTTCCCAATATACCTCAGGAGTTGTACAAAGAGTGGATCCACGTCGAGGCCCGATTATATGTGTTTTAGGACTTGCACACAGTGGGCTTTATTTATGAGGCTTCCTTTAAGGATAGGCTCGCAAAGCTCAGGTCGCCTGTGGGTGTGATCCCGCCACACCTCGATTTGACAAAGATGATGAGGAAGAGGGTGTAGATCGGCTTGAGGAGGATGACTTGTATGATAATGTTTATCCTCAGGGCGAGGGTGGTGAGGATGCTGGGAATTGAGACGATGAGGGCGTAGAGGTTCGTGATAGTGAGGGCTAGTAGTTTTCCCTTTCGACTTTTGTGTATTTTTGCTGGCATTTTCAAGAGCCTTTGTAATGAACTCTTTATTCATATATGAATATTTAAGTTATTTTATGTGCCTTCTTCCATACGTGTGGCCGAGGGCCGATACGTATTGTTCGAGCTGGTCGAACTTAACCTTTTGTTAAGGTGTGGCTGAGGGTCGATAGATGTTGTTCAGATGGGTCGAACTTAACCTTTTGTTAAGGTGTGGCCGAAGCCCAATAGGTGTTGTTCGAGCAAGGTCAAAATTAACCTTTTGTTAAGGTGTTTTTGATAAACGTAAGTTTCTATTACTTTGACTTTGTTGCTCTGATTACATGATTGGAGAAAGTTACAAACTTTAGGCATTGGCTGGCCTTCCAGTCCCACTCCTAGTCTATCTAGTCCCTTTATTGTTCGACTTGGAGAGTATTAAGGAGTTGGGAAATAAAAGTGAAAGCAGTCCTTCTTTCACGTACTTCGACTCAAAGTGTCCCTTTCGTCGCCTCGTTAAAACCCTCCTTGAGAAAACCCTAATAGGACAAAAATCAAGTGAGGGAAAAAGAGTACGACTTGGAGGGCTTCTTCATTTTAGAAGTTGAAGTATTTGAGGTGGACGATCTTCCAATTGTTTGGTTATTGTTTTCCTTCTATCGTCTCTAGTTCCAACGAACCCTTGTTTGCTTTGGTTGTAATTTTGTACGGATCGTCCCAGTTTGTTCCCAGTTTGCCTTCCCCTGGACCTCTACTTGCTTGAATTTTTGCTTTGAGTACGTAGTCCCCGACTTTGAGTGGCCAGACCTTTTCTTTGTTGTAGCAACGTTCCGCTTGCTGCTTTTGGGTGACCATCCTTCTGTAAGCCATATCTCTTCGATATCATCGAGTTCTTGACTTCTACTCCAGTTATTACTAGTACCGCTTTCGTGGGAGTACCTTAGGTTGGGTTCTCCGACCTCAACTGGTATGACTGCTTCGGTCCCGTAAACCAGAGAGTAGGGTGTCTCCCCTATTCTTGTCTTCGGGGTGGTTTTATACACCCATAATACTTCCGGGAGTACTTCCGGCCATAGTCCCTTGAAATCTTCGAGCTTTTTCTTCAAGATGTTTAATATGGACTTGTTGGAGGATTCTGCCTGCTAGTTACCCGCTGGGTGATACGGGGTTGAAAGTATCCTCTTAATATGCCATTTCTCGAAGAATTAGACGGTTTTCTTTCCCGCAAACTAGGGTCCGTTGTCGCAACTGATCTCTTTGGGTAGGCCGAATCGGTATATGATGTTTCTCATATGAAGGTGATTACCTCGTGTTCGCGTATTTGGGCGAACGCTCCTTCTCATGCTTCCACCCATTTAGAGAAATAGTCAGTTAAAACCAAAAGAAATCGTACATTACCTTGCCCTGCTTGGAGGGGACCCACGATATCCATTCCTCACTCGATGAATGACCACGGAGAGGTGACTGATTGGAGATGTTCGCCCGCTTGGTGAATTATTGGGGCGTATTCTGACATTGCTCGCATTTGTTCACAAATTTTGAGGCGTATCCTACCCGTATGAGACACCTAACGAGTGCTCGGTCACTGAAACGGGCGCCGCAATGGCCTTCATGGACTTCTTCGAGGATCCGGTGGGTTGGGTTTGCACCCAAACATTTTGTCAAAGGGCCGCCGAATGTTCTTTTGTATAAGCCGTTGTGGAGGAGGTTGTATCTTGCTGCCTGCGTTCTTAGCTTTTTGGCTTCCTTTTTGTCGTTTGGGAGTGTGCCGCTATCACAACCCCAAATCCTAAACCGGTCGTGATGGCGCCTATCGTGGAACTAGGATATCCAACAATCACCTAATTACAGTTTCTTTCTAAAATCCCAACCATTTTTCAACACTTCATAAAGTATATAAAATTACTGGATTCATTAGGCAAAAATAAATAGCTAAATAGTCTAAACCATCCCCAAAATCCGGAGTCAACATGTCATGAGCATCTAAGAAACATACCAACAAGTTTACTATTATAATACAAAACCTCCGAACGAATAGCTAGATACAACAAAAGAAGGGAAAACAGAGATGTTGCGGGCGCTGAACAACTACCTCTATATCCCGAACTCCGACTCCACACGGAATAGATGGCTAACGCTCAGTATCAGCACCTGTATCTGCACACGGGGGTGCAGGGAGTAATGTGAGTATGCCAACTCAGTAGTAATGAAAATAAATCAAGTCTAAGTGGCAAGAAACACATAAATCAATATCATCAGTTCACAATATGCACAGTCTTTCTTTCCAACAGTATATACATAGATATATGAAATCGTCATGCCTTAAAACCAACTTCAGAAAAATCCTTTGAAAACTATGTCTTTCCAACAATTTCATAAATAAAAATAACCCAAAGATTTAGTGTAAAAATGAAATAAATCATAAGTAGCCCCTCGGGCAGAAACATGAATCATAAATCGCCCCTCGGGCGGAACATCACTCAGCACCTCACAGCCACTCAGTATTACCCCCTCAGGCACTCATGCCTCCCAATCACTCATCACTCGGCACTCAAAACTCAACACTCAACACTCAGCATTCAGTAGGTACCTGCGCTCACTGGGGGTGTGTATAGACTCCGGAGGGGCTCCTTCAGCCCAAGCACTAATATCAAGCCACCTCGTGGCATATCATATCCTTACAATCAGACCCTCGGCCTCACTCAATCATAACCTCTCAAAAGCCCCTCGAGCGTATCAGTAAAACGGGGTACTCGACCCAAAACATCATTTTTTTTATATCTCAAAATAGTGTAAATAAGGTTGAGTTTTGAAAACAGTTAAGCACATCATGACTGAGTGTAAATCATAAATCAACAGTGAGGAAATAGCAGTAAAAATCCCTCAAGGGGTCTAAACAAGTCGGCACGAGGCCCCAAACATGGCTTATAGCCCAAATATAGCAATAGTCTTTAGAACACAATTTAACATATGATTTAGAGTAAAATACGCAACTCAATAGTTGTCGCGGAGAGGACCAAGTCCAATCCAAAAATCAGTGCGCGCCACATACTCGTCATTTGACATGTCCGCCATTCTAAAAACAATGAGAAATATGAAGTCCGGGGTTTCATACCCTCAGGACAGGATTTATAACCATTACTTACCTCTACTGGGCCACAATACTAGTCTGTGATGCTCTTGCCCCTCAAATTGGCTCCGGATTACTCTAAATCTAACCAAAACCAGATTAACATCATCAATATACGTTAAAGGAACACAACCCAATCGAAAACTATCAATTTATTCTAAAATCTCGAAATTCGGCCAAACCCGAGCCCCGGGCTCACGTCTCGGAATTCGATAAAATTTACATCACTAGAACCCTCGTTCTCCCACGATTCTATACATACCTAGAACACTAAAATCGGACAACAATTTCCCACTCAAATCCTCAAAAGAAAATTCCAAATTCCAAATTCCATGCACCTTTCTTCCCTAAATTTGGGTTTAATTTCAACAATTTTCCGATTTAATTACTTAGAAAACGAGATAGAAACGAGTTATGAGTTGAAAACCTTACCTCCAGGTGATTCCCTTCGATTTCCTCTTCAAACCCTCTCAAAAGAGCTCCCAACTCGTTCCATAATGGAGGAAAATGAGCTAATCTCGCACAAATGGCCTTTAAAACATTCTGCCCAGCAATTAATTTTCCTCGGTGCGATCACATTTCCAGGGATGCGTTCGCGATGCACAGACCAGCCCGCTCTATGCGTTCGCGTACGAACACACGCGTTCTCATAACTCAAACACTCACCCCCTCACGCGCCTCAGAACACCCTATGCGATCGCGGACCTTACCCATGCGATCGCACTGCACACATGACCCACTCTTACGCGATCGCTGCCTCCACCCACGCGATCGCACTGCATAAAACCCATGATGTCCCCAACTAACCTATGCGATCGTATTCTCACCCACGCGATCGCATAGAAGGACACCAGAACAGAACACCAGCAAAATTTGTAACTTCCAACATCCAAACTTGATCCGTTAACCTGTCAACACACACCCGAGGCCCTCGGGACCTCAACCAAACACACCACCATAACCGATAACCTTGTTCAAACTTAGTCGACCCTTTTAAATACCAAAAAAAAATTGCAAAAACACCAAAATTACATCAAATTCAAGCCTATGAACTTTGAAATTTCTATATTTCGCCAATGATGCCGAAACCAACCAAAACACCTCCGATTGACCTCGAATTTTGCACACATATCCAAAATGAAATTACGAACCTGCTCCAACTTTCCGGAATTCCATTCCTACCCCGATAGCCTAATTTCCACTGTCGACCGAAAATCGCCAAAAATTAATTTTTGCCAATTCAAGCCTAATTCTACACCAGACATTGGAACTTCATTCCAAACACACTCCTAAGTCCCAAATCACCTAATGAAGCTATCTGAGCCATAAAATCCATATTCCGAGGTCGTTTACCAATAAATCAACTCCCAGTTGACTTTTTCAACTATTAAGCTAATTTAAGAGACTAAGTGTCTCAATTCTCACCACGACCACTCCGTACCCGCACCAACTGACCCAACACAACATAAATAGGCTAAGCAACATATGATAAAATAGAAACGGGGGAAACGGGTCTAATTTCACGGAACGGCCGGTTCGTTACATCCTCCCCCTCTTAAACAAACGTTCGTCCTCGAATGGGTCTAGAAACATACCTGGAGTCTCAAATAAGTGAGGATATCTGTCCCGCATCGGTCTCCCAGGTGGCATCCTCCACCGGCTGCCCTTTCCACTAAACCTTCGCTGAAGCTATATCCTTAGACCTCAACTTTCTAACCTGACGACCCAAAATAGCCAATGGCTCTACTTCATATGACACATCACCCTCGAGTTGAACCGTGCTGAAGTCCAAAACATGAGACGGGTCACCAAAATACTTCTGGAACATCGAAATATGGAACATCGGATGAATACTCGCCAAGATGGGAGGCAAGGCAAATCTATAAGCCATATCCCCAATCCTCTGAAGCACCTCAAATGGCCCATGAACCTGGGACTCAGCTTTCCCCTCTTACCGAACTGCATAACACCCTTCATGGGTGACACCTTCATTAACACCTTATCCCCAACCATGAAAGACATATCCCGGGCCTTCCGGTCCGCATAGCTCTTCTGCCTAGACTGCACCGTGCGAAGCCGCTCCTGAATCAACTTCGCCTTACCAACATATCCTGAACCAGGTCTGTTCCCAACAGCCTAGCCTAACCTCGCCCGGCTCAAACCAACCAACCGGAGATCTGCACCTCCTACCATATAAAGCCTCATACGGAGCCATCTGGATACTCGACTGATAGCTATTATTATATGCGAACTCTACGAGTGGCAGAAACTGGTCCCATGAACCCTTAAAATCAATGACACATGCACGCAACATATCCTCTAGAATCTGAATAGTACGCTCCGACTGCCCATCGGTCTGAGGATGAAATGCGGTGCTCAACTCGACCTGAGTACCTAACTCTCTCTATACGGCTCTCCAAAACTGAGATGTGAACTGAGTACCTCTATCAGAAATGATAGAAACTGGAACCCCATGCAATCGGACAATCTCCCTGATATAAATCTCAGCTAACCGCTCCGAAGAATAAGTAGTACCAACAGGAATGAAGTGCGCGGACTTGGTCAGCCGATCCACAATAACCCATATAACATCAAACCTCCTCGAAGTCCGTGGGAGTCCAACTACGAAGTCCATGGTGATCTGCTCCCACTTCCACTCTAGAATATCAAATCTCTGAAGCAATACCTGGTCTCTAGTGCTCATACTTGACCTGCTGACAGTTGAGACACCGAGCCACAAACTCAACAATATCTTTCTTCATCCGCCTCTACCAATAATGCTGCCTCAAATCCTGATACATCTTTGCGGCACCCGGATAGATGGAATACCGCGAACTATGGGCCTCAACCAGAATCAAATCTCGAAGTCCATCCACATTGGGCATGCAAATCCGGCCTTGCATCCTCATAACCTCATCATCACCAATAACCACATCTCTGGCATCATCGCAACGAACCCTATCCTGAAGAACAAGCAAATGTGGATCATCATACTGGCGTGCTCTAATCTGATCATAAAGAGAAGACTTGGAGGCTATACAAGCCACTACTCGCGGAGGCGCTGATAGATCCAATCTCACCAACTGACCCGCTAAAACCTGAACATCGAGTTCTAAAGGCCGCTTTGCTATTGGAAGGTAGGATAAACTCCCCAAACTCTCCGCGTCCGCTCTACGACTCAGGGCNAGATGCTGCAAACTACGGTGATCAGTGAAAATCTCACAATGCACTCCATACAAATAATGACGCCAAATCTTCAAGGCGTGAACAATAGCTGCTAGCTCAAGATCATGCACTAGATAATTCTTCTCGTGGACCTTCAACTGTCTGGACGCGTAGACAATCACCCTACCGTCCTACATCAAAATCGCTCCAAGGCCAACTCTCGAGGCATCACAGTAAACTGTATAAGAACCTGAACCCGTAGGCAAAATCAATACCGGAGTTGTAGTCAAAGCTGACTTGAGCTTCTGAAAGCTCTCCTCACACTCCTCAGTCCATCTGAACTGAGCACCCTTCTGGGTCAATCTAGTCATAGGTGCAGAAATAGATGAAAATCCCTTTACAAAACGGAGGTAGTACCCTGCCAAACCATGGAAACTGCGAATCTCAGTAGCTGATGACGGTCTAGGCCAACTCTGCACCACCTCTACCTTCTTCGGATCAACCTGAATACCCCCACTGGACACCATGTGCCCCAAGAATTCTGCTGAATCAAGACAGAACTCACACTTCGAAAATTTTGCATACAATCTCTTCTCTCTCAAGGTCTGAAGCACCACTCTCAAATGCTGCTCATGATCCTCCCGAGATCGGGAATACACCAAGATATCGTCAATGAACACGATGAAAAAAGAATTCAGATAAGGCCGAAATACGATGTGTATCAAGTGCATAGAGGCTGCTGGGGCATTGGTCAGCCCAAATGACATAACCAGGAACTCATAATGACCATATCTAGTCCTGAAAGCAGTCTTCGGGATGTCTGGCCCCCGAATCTTCAACTGATGATAATTGGAATGCAAGTCAATCTTGGAAAGTACCTTGGCACCCTGCAACTGATCAAACAAGTCACCTATACGAGCAAGGGATACCAATTTTCACCGTAACTTTGTTCAGCTGCCGATAATCAACACACACACGCATAGAACCATCCTTCTTTTTTACGAACAACACCGGTGCACCCCAAGCTAACACACTATGCTGAATGAACCCCTTTATCTAGGAGTTCCTGAAGCTGCTCTTTTAATTCCCTTAGCTCCGCTGGTGCCATACGATAAGGTGGAATAGAAATAGGCTGGGTGCCTGGCACCAGGTCAATACAAAAATCAATGTCCCTGTCAAGTGGCATGCCTGGCAGGTCTGTAGGAAACACGTCCGGAAAGTCACGGACCACAGAAACCAAATCAATAGCGGGAGTGTCACCACTGGCATCCCTCACAAAATACAGATAAGATAGACACCCCTTCTCAACCATGCACTGAGCCTTCAGGTAGGAAATCACCCTGCTAGGCATATACTCAGAAAAACCTCTCCACTCAACCATCGGGCATCCCGACATAGCTAAGGTCACGATCTTAGCGTGACAATCAAGAACAACATGACACGGGGATAACCAATCCATGCCTAATATCACATCAAAATCGACCATGCTGAGTAACAGTAGGTCCACTCGGGTCTCCAGACCCCCAATAGAGATCACGCACGACCAATGCACACGGTCCACAATAGTCTTTAGAACACAATATAACATATGATTTAGAGTAAAATACGCAGCTCAATAGTTGCCACGGAGAGGACCAAGTCCAATTCAAAAATTAGTGCGCGCCACATACTCGTCATCCGACATGTGCGCCATTCTAAAAATAGTGGGAAATATGAAGTCCGGGGTTTCATACCCTCAGGACAAGATTTATAACCATTACTTACCTCTATCGGTCCACAATACTGGTCCGCGATGCTCTTGCCCCTCAAATTGGATTTTGATTGCTCTGAATCTAACCAAAACCAATTTAACATCATCAATATATGTTGAAGGAACACAACCCAATCGAAAACTATCAATTTATACAAAAATATCAAAATTCGGCCAAATCTGAGCCCCGGTCCCATGTCTTGGAATTCAATAAAATTTACATCACTAGAATCCTCGTCCTCCCACAATTCTATACATGCCCAGAAAACTAAAATCGGACCACAATTGCCCACTCAAATCACCAAAAGAATTTTCCAAAATTTTCCTCCCATTTTCCCCAACTTTTCTACTTTAATTCCTCAAATTGCAAGGTGAAAATCAAGACAAATTCATGAAAAATTTAACCAAAAATGATTGAAGAACACTTACCACAAGAACCCCACTGAAAAGCTCATCCAAAATCTCCTCTCTCCGAGCTCTCTAATGAAATATTGAGTTATGGCCAAGAACTTCCGAATTTAGAAGTTAAACTGCCTACCCAGACTTTTCTTCATCGCGAACGCATCACATTGACCGCGTTCGCATAGAACAATCCAACAGGCCCCTAATTTTTACTCTACGCGAACGCACCAAAAGCCATGTGAACGGACTGCTCCACCACCCCAGGCCTTCACGAACGCATGGTCTCCTACGCGATGGCACAGGCCAATGGGCCTGGGGTCCTCAGGTGCTTCCTATTCAACGCGAACGCGCACACACCCCCGTGTTCGCGATGGCCACCCTGATCAACACTCTGCGTTCGCACCCCTTCGCCCGTGAACGCATTGAACAACTGGCCTCCTTCCACCAAACACTCTATGCGAACGCGAGCCCTCTTCCGCGAACGCATAGAGTAAAACTTTGCTGCAGAAACACCAGCAAGCCAACCAAGTTCCAAAAACAAAAAATCGATCCGTTAACCGCCCGAAACTCACCCGAGGCCCCCGGAACCTCAACCACACCTAAAAACACACCCCATATCATCATTCAAACTTAGCCGAGCCTTCGAAACACCAAAATAACACGAAAACACCAAAATTACATCAAATTCAAGCCTATGAGCTTTTAAACTTCTAAATTTCGCCAACGATGCCGAAACCAACCAAAACACATCCGATTGGCCTGAAAATTTGCACACATATCCAAAATGATATTACGAACCTGATCCAACTTCCAAAATCCCATTCCGACCCTGATAGCCTATTTTCCACTGCCGACCAGAAATCGCCAAAAACTAACTTTCGCCAATTCAAGCCTAATTCTACACCGGACATCAAAACTCCATTCCGAAAACACTCCTAAGTCCCAAATCACCTAACGAAGCTATCCGAGCCATAAAATCTGCATTCCGAGGTCGTTTACCAATAAGTCAACTCCCAGTTGACTTTTTCAACTATTAAGATAATTTAAGAGACTAAGTGTCTCAATTCTCACCACGATCACTCCGCACCCGAACCAACCGACCCAACACAACATAAATAGGCTAAGAAATATATGATAAAGCATAAATGGGGAAAACGGGGCTAATCTCACAAAACGACCGGCCGGGTCGTTACAGGTTTCTTTGATGACTTGAATATTGTGAATCGTTGCTATATTTGTTTTGTTTTCCCCTTGTTATATTGTTTCGTTGTGCTTGGAGTTCCCTTAAGTGGATACTTATTATGAGTGAGTTTTTACCATTCTTGTGATTCAAGTCTTTGTATTTATTTGCTCGTCGCACCTTGCATTCTGCCTTTTGTTGCTTTTGCGCCTGTTGTGGCAATGTGTGTTGTTTCTGTCGCATTCTGGTTGTTTTCCTCAGTTGGCTGCATTGCATATTTAAATTGGGAGTACAGACGTATTTCGGGAGCTTTCCCTCTGTACTGCATTGCATATTTAAATTGGGACTACATACGTATTCCAGAGCTTTCCCCCTGTACTGTATTGCATATTTAAATTAGGACTACAGACGTATTCCGGGAGCTTTCCCCCTGTACTGCATCGCATATTTAAATTGGGACTACAGATGTATTCTGAGAGCTTTCCCCCTGTACTGCATTGCATATTTAAATTAGGACTACATACGTACTCCGGGAGCTTTCCCCATGTACTGCATGACAAATTCTGAGTTACAGACTGAGTTCCGGTAGATTCATGTCACGACCGAAATTCCCAACCTTAGGGATCGTGATGGTGCCTAACACCACACTTGCTAGGCAAACCAATGTTAGAGTTCTCTTAACTATTTCCTTTAATTAACCATTTAAACAGGATAAAACAATTTTAAATTAAACTTGATCTAATGACTTCCAATAAATAATTCCAAATATAAAATAATAAACAATCAGTTAAACCGAGCCACGAACTAATTATATAAATAAACCTAGAACTACCCCAAAGTCTGGTGTCACAATTCACGAACTACTAAAAAATACTACAAATACTAGGTTGAAAGAAATAGTACAATTGTCCTGAATATAATAAAACAGTTTAATAAAAATAGGAGAAGACTCTCGGTATCTGCGAACGCCGGCAGATATACCTCGTGTTTCCGAGTAACTGAATAGCCGCTCTAAATATCTCTACAGCTGGCTGGTACCTGGATCTGCACAAAAGAGTGCAGAGTGAATTATCAGTACAACCGACTCCATGTACTAAGTAAGTACCGAACCTAACCTCGACGAAGTAGTGACGAGGCTACGGCGGGGCTTTAGCAATATAACCTGTGACAATAATATATAAAGCAAGAAGGAAATCTAAACAAATAATTAAGTACTGTAACAACAATAAAATAACTCGGTCGCTTTTTTTCCCGGCCTCACCTATAACCAATACTCACATAATTTCCAAGTTTCCAAACTTTAAACTTTAAATAAAAATCGTGCCGAAAATATGAAGAATAGTAAAATAAACATTTAAGCCTTTCAAATCTTTATTTTCTTTGAAATTCAGTAAAAATATAAATGTCCTCCCTTATTGCTCCTTGTTGCGGCGTGCAACCCGCTCCCACCTGTCCACCCTTATTGCTCATCCCTAAATATATCACCCTTATTACTCTTGTTGCGGCATGCAACCCGATCCCACCTTTCCACCCTTATCACTCCTTGTTGCAGCGTGCAACCCGCTCCCACCAGACATCACATATCAATTTATTCATAAATTTCACAATTTAGGCCAAGCCTTTCACAATATTTTTGTCTCAACAATTATAAATAGGAAACTGTATTTTTCTCATAACTCCATCAATATCCTCTCAACCATGAAACCAACAGGAACATAAATATGCATATATATATATATATATATATATATATATGCATATTTATGTTCCTGTTGGTTTCATGGTTGAGAGGATATTGATGGAGTTATGAGAAAAATACAGTTTCCTATTTATAATTGTTGAGACAAAAATATTGTGAAAGGCTTGGCCTAAATTGTGAAATTTATGAATAAATTGATATGAGATGTCTGGTGGGAGCGGGTTGCACGCTGCAACAAGGAGTGATAAGGGTGGA
>ML404565.1:0-54488 GCA_005239525.1 Nicotiana knightiana | reverse complement strand
CTACAGGTATATATATATATATATATATATATATATATTATATCTCATAAAAATAATGCCAAACCGCTCAACTGTTTTGTACCACAAGGGAACCAGCTAAAACAACCAATACTCTTTCCAAAATTGTCACGACCCAATTTACCTTCTGAAAGGTATCGTGACGGCACCTAGTCTCTATGACTAGGTAAGCCTAAAATTTACAGAAATGAAAGAATCAATAAAATAAAGACAGAAAAGATATTAAGTAGATGTAACGTAGCTGCTCAGCATATACATTTATACTTCCCAAAACCCGGAATATCACCATAGTCACAAGCTCTTTACTAAATGTAGCTCTATACAATGAAACAACGGAAAGTTATACAAGTCTTCTATGCCTATACTAGAGTAGAAGGGGACTCATGGGATTCTGCGGACGTGGCAGAATTACCTCGCGGTCTCCTAACTGCTGCTAGACGATTCCTAGCCACGATACTGGGTGCTGGTACCTGGATCTGCACATGGGGAAAACATGCACAGGAAAGGGCGTGAGTACTCCACATTCGGTACTCCGTAAGTGCCAAGCCTAACCTAGTCAAGTAGTGACGAGGTCAGGTTGAGGCCCTACTGAGTTTATAAAACAAACAAGTTAATATATGATTTAAAACAGTGAAATACAGATAAGTAATGATAAACAAGATTAACGAAGACGGAAAGAAGAGATCCCTCGGCTCAGCACAACATATATCTCAATAGTAAATGTGCAATGCAGTACACGGGAAAAGCTCCCGGATCTCGGTCCGTAGTCCCAATTTAAATATGCTATGCAGTACAGGGGGAAAGCTCCCGGATCTCTGTCTGTAGTCTCAATTTAAATATGCATTTCAGTACAGGGGAAAGCTCCCGGATCTCGGTCCGTAGTCCTAATTTAAATATGAAATGCAGTATAGAGGGAAAGCTCCCGGATCTCGGTCCGTAGTCCCAACTAAGATATGCAAAGCAGAAATATGTCAATTATGGCTTAACTTAAACAGTCCAGGAAGAACAACATGTAAGAATAGAGTAAAACTACCTAAGCATGATGTGACTAGTAGCAAATAAGAGGAACTCAATCAGAACAGGTAGGCATGCTTACTCTTAGGCTATCTACTCAATTAAAATAGAAAACAGTAATATATGAATGGAAATGAGTGATTTCATGGGAGTAAAAATAGGATTTTAGCAACAATGACCCGTGTACGCACTCATCACCTCGCGTACACGGCGTCCACATAACAAAATCAGTATAAAAATGCCTAAGGGAAAGTCCCCAACACAGAATTAGGCAAGCCACTTACCTAGACTGCGCTAATCAACTCAATACCAAGCTCTTGCCACGAGTATCTGACTCCGGGTGGCCCAAATCTATTCAAATCGATTGCATGGTGTAAATATCACTTCAATGGAACAAAATAGCTAATTATCTATAAGCTAATACGCGAAATTAGGAAATTCGCCCAAAAAGTCCCCCGAGCCCACGTCTCGGAATCGGCTAAATTTATATTTCCTGAACACCCATTCGCTCATGAACCCACTCGAACAAGAATCAACAAAATTCGACGTCTAATCTCCCTAAATCCTCAGATTTCTACTTGGGAAGATTTCATCCCATTTCCCTGGTTTTTCATCCAATTTCCTTGATTAGATTGAGGAAAATGATAGAGATTAATGATATATAAAGGGATTAAGGTTAGAAAACGTTACCTATGATCCTCCTCTTCAAATCCCACTGAAAATCACCAAGTTCCGAGCTCACAATCGATTTTGGAATTATGAAATTCAAACCCTCGGATTTTTTGTATAAGCTGCCCAGACATTTCGCACCTGCGACACTGGGATCACACCTGCGGTGCCTCACCTTCGGAAACCCAATCGCAGGTGCATAAATTCATTAAGTGGCCTTGGGTCGCACCTGCGGCACCCCTTTCGCACCTGCGAAAATAACCTCGCAGGTGCGGAAATTCCTTTATTGGCCTAGGGTCGCACTTGCAGCTCCCCCTTCACACCTGCGTGTCCACACCTACAGAAATACCATCACAAGTGCGAGACACCAGAACTAGAATGGTTCAGCTGTTCTCAATTTCACAAAACTCACCCGTTGGGCATCCGAAACAACCCCGAGGCCCCCGGGAGATCAACCAAACCTACTAACTGACCCTAGTACCTTGTTCAAACTTGGTCGAGCCTTAAAAACACATCTCATAACATCAAAATCATCAATTATACATAGATTCAAGCCTAAGAATTTAGGAAATTTCTAGAATTCACATCCGACGCTGAAACACGTCTAAACTCATTCGAATGACCTCAAATTTTTCACATAGGTCATAAACAACATTACGGACCTACTGTCGCTTTCGAAAATCCAGACCGAGTCCGATATCAAAATCTCACCTATCGGTCGAAATCGCCGAATTTCTAACTTTCGCCAATTCAAGCCTAAATCTACAACCGACCTCGAAAACACATTCCGAGCACGCTCCTAGCCCCGAAATCACCCAAAGGAGCTAACGGATTTGACGGAATTCCATTCCGGACCCATCTTCACACAACTCTAGATACGGCCAAATTTCTGAAGCTAAATTCCACATTTATGGACTATGTGTCCAAAATCACCATGGATTTCATCACTCAATGCACCGACAAGTTCCAATAACATAAATAGACATGGGAGAAATGGTAAATAGGGGATCGGGGCGCTAATTCTTAAAACGATCGACAAGGTCGTTACAAAAATACCCACAACAATATTTAACAACAAAATAACTAGGCCAAGTATTCATAGAAACAATAATGAACATAGAACAATTAAGACAAGAATCAATTAAGTTGGGAACGGGCAAGGGATCATGTTTAACAGGTAATTTGGTGGTGCATAGATACTCGTCACCTCACCTATACGCCACACACATGCATTTCACATAGCAAACAAGTGGGGATTCCTATTCCCTCAAGTCAAAGTTAGACCAAACACTTACCTCAATTCCGTAGGCCACTCACTGCTCAATTATGGCTTTTCCTTTTGAATTCACCTCTTGTCACGACCCAAATTTTCCTCCGTTGGGTATCATGATGGCACCTAGTCTTAGGGAATAGGTAAGCCTAAAATTTCCACTAAACAAAAACAATAATAAAGGAATTTAAAAAAAAAATTGAAATAGAATTCTTGACAGAGTTTACAGTTTCCCAAAACCCGGTAATACAAGTCATAAGCTTCTATGAAATCTTTCTATCAAATCTAAATACAAATATCTAGGAATAAGTAAGTACAGTTGAATAGAAATAAAATATGAAGGTGACTCTGAAGCTTGCGAACGCAGCAACAGGTTACCTTGAGTCTCCTCAGCAATGATCTGCGCAGCTACCAACAACAATAACCTGAAGTTGCACACAAAAATGTGTAGAAGTGTCATATGAGCACACCACAACGATGCCCAATAAGTATCAAGACTAACCTCGATGAAGTAGTGACGAGGACTAGTCAAGACACCACCGGGAAATATGTAGTGCAAGACTTATGGTACCCTAGAGTAGGACTCAACTATTGATGTGGATCTTAAAATGTTGCCCCGGTGTCGAATTATAGAGACATTGTGTACCATGATTGAAAGAATGATGTTTGAAATAAGGATTTGACTAGGAGTTTTTAAGAGTCTGGCCGAGCGAAGTTCGAAGTAGGTCCTTGACCTTTGTTTGACAATATGGTATTGTTATAACGACTCGGCTGGTCGTTTTGTGAGATTAGCCCCGTTTCTGCTTTATCATATATTTCTTAGTCTATTTATGTTGTGTTGGGTCAGTTGGTTTGGGTTCGGAGTGGTCATGGTGAGAATTGAGGCACTTAGTCTCTTAAATTAGCTTAATTGTTGAAAAAGTCAATTGGGAGTTGACTTATTGGTAAACAACCTCGAAATGCAGATTTTATGGCTCGGATAGCTTCGTTAGGTGATTTGGGACTTAGGAGTGTGTTCGAAATGAAGTTTTGATGTCCGGTGTAGAATTAAGCTTGAATTGGCAAAGGTTAGTTTTTGGTAGTTTCCGATCGGGAGTGGAAAATAGGCTATCGGGATCGGAATGGAAATCCAAAAGTGGGAGCAGACTCCTAATGTCATTTTGGATATGTGTGCAAATTTTCAGGTCAATCGGATGTGTTTTGGATGGTTTCAGCATCATTCGAAATTTAGAAGTTTCAAAGTTCATAGGCTTGAATTTGATGTAATTTTGATGTTTTCATGTTGTTTTTGGTGTTTCGAAGGCTGGACTAAGTTTGAATGAGGTTATGGGGTGTGTTGGTAGGATTGGTTGAGGTCCCGAGGGCTTCGGTTATGTTTTGACAGGTTAACGGATCGATTTTTGGTTTTGGAACTTGGCTAGTTTGCTAGTGTTTCTGCAGCAGAGTTTACTCTATGCATTCGCGGAAGAGAGCTCGCATCCGTATAGAGTGTTTGGTGGAAGGGGGCTAGTTGTTCAATGCATTCGCGGGTGAAGGGGTGCGAACGCGGAGTGTTGAGCAGGGTGGCCATCGCGAACGCGGGGGTATGTGTGCGTTCGTGTAGAGTAGGAAGCACCTGAGGACCCCAGGCTCATTGGCCTGTGCGATCGCGTAGGAGCCCATGCGTTCGCGAAGGCCTGGGGTGGTGGAACAGTGCGTTCAGATGGATTTTGGTGTGTTCGTGTATAGTAAAAATTAGGGGCCTATTGGATTGTTTTATGTGAACACGGTCAATGTGATGCGTTCGCGATGAAGAAAAGTTTGGGCAGACAGTTTAAATTCTAAATTCGAGGGTTCTTGGCCATAACTCAATATTTCATTAGAGAGCTCGGGGAGAGGAGATTTTGGACGAGCTTTTTAGTGGGGTTCTTGTGGTAAGTGCTCTTCAATCATTTTTGGTTCAATTTCATGAATTTGTCTTGTTTTTCACCATGCAATTTGAGGAATTAAAGTAGAAAAGTTGGGGAAAATGGAGGAAAAATTTGGAAAATTCTATTGGTGATTTAAGTGGGAAATTGTGGTCCTATTTTAGTGTTTTTGGTATATATAGAATCGTGGGAGGACGAGGATTCTAGTGATGTAAATTTTGTCGAATTTAGAGACGTGGGCTTGGGGCTCGGGTTTGGCCGAATTTTGAGATTTTTGTATAAATTGATAGTTTTTGATTGGGTTGTGTTCGTTTAGCATATATTGATGATGTTAATATGGTTGTGGTTAGATTCAGAGCAATCGGGAGCTAATTTGAGGAGCAAGAGCATCGCGGACTAGTATTATGGCCCGGTAGAGGTAAGTAATGGTTATAAATCTTGTCATGAGGGTATGAAACCTCGGACTCCATATTTCTCATTGTTTTTAGAATGACACACATATCGGATGACGAGTATGTGGTGCACACTGATTTTTTTATTGGACTTGGTCCTCTCCACGACAACTATTGAGTTGCGTATTTACTCTAAATCATATGTTAAACTGTGTTCTAAAGACTATTGCTATATTTCGGCTATAAGCCATATTTTGGGGCCTCGTGCCGACTTGTTTAGACCCCTTGGGGGCTTTTTACTGCTATTTCCTAATTGTTTATTGATGATTTACACTCAGTCGCATTGTTCTTACTGTTTGCAAAACTTAGCCTGGTTTACACTATTTTAAGATATAAAATGATGTTTTGGGTTGAGTACCCCGGTTTAGTGATATGCCCGAGGGGCTTTTGAGAGGTTCTGATTGAGTGAGGCTGAGGGCTTGATTGTGAGGATATGATACGCCACGAGGTGTCTTGATATTAGCGCTTGGGCTGAAGGAGCCCCTCTGGAGTTTGTACACACCCCTAGTGAGCGCAGGTACCTACTGAGTGCTGAGTGTCGAGTGATGAGTGATTGGGAGGCATGATTGATAGTGAGGTTGGCCGAGGGATTGATACTGAGTTGTTGTGAGGTGCTGAGTGATGTTTTTCCTGAGGGGTGATTTATGGTTCATGTTTTTGACCGAGGGGCTACTTATGATTTATTTCGTTTTTACACTAAATCTTTCGGTTTGAAATTGTTGAAAAACACATTTTTCAAAGGATTTTTCTGAAGTTGGTTTTAAGGCATGATGATTTCATATATCTATGTATATATTGTTTGAAAGAAAGGCTGTGCATATTGTTAATTGATGATATTGATTTTTATGTCTTTCTTGCCACTTAGACTTGATTTATTTTCATTACTATTGAGTTGGCGTACTCACATTACTCCCTGCACCCCTGTGTGCAGATTCAGGTGCACATACCGAGCATTAGCTGTCTATTCCGTTCAGAGCCGGAGTTCGGGATATAGAGGTAGCTGTTCAGCTTCCGCAACATCTCTATTTTCCCTTGTTTTGTTGTATCTCGCTATTCGTTTGGAGGTTTTGTATTATAATAGTATACCTTTTGGCATATTTTTCTTAGACGCTCATGACATGTTGACTCCGGGTTTTGGGGGTTGGTTGGACTATTTATTTTTCCTAATGGATTTAGTAAATTCTATATACTTTATGAAATTCTTCCAATTGGTTGGAATTTTGGAAAGAAACTGTAAATATATGATTAATGGCTAGCCTAGTTCCACGATAGGCGCCATCACGGCCGGTTTAGGATTTGGGGTCGTGATAAGTTGGTATCAGAGCCTAGGTTACATAGGACTCAACGGTCATAAGCAGGTTTAGTATAGTCCTGCCGATCGGTACGGAGACGTCTGTACTTATCTTCGAGAGGCTGCGAAACCCTTTGGAACAATCTCATTTTCTTGAATTCTATCGTGCCGTTGTTGTTGATTCCGGAAATCTAAAGTTTTGTTGTTCCCTTCTCTCACGGAAGGTGAGGATTCGCGTTACCGATCAAGATGATCAACCACCAGCTAGACGTGTGAGAGGTTGAGGCTGCGGTCGAGGCCGTGGTAGAGGTAGGGGGCCAGCCCGTGCAATAGCCATGGCGGTGCCAGTTAATCCCCCTACTGTTCAAGGTTAGATTCCCACCACAGATACTCCAGTGGGGAAGGCTCAGGCACCAACAATGCCTATTGTTATCCAGGTCTTCAGGAGACCTTGGCCCAGATCTTGACGGTGTGTACCACCCTTGCTCAGGCCGTTGCCACTACTTCTCAGGCCGGGGGAGGCAGTCAAACTCCAGTTGTCGGACACCTGATCAGGGTATTCAGGGCCATCAGATACCGGGGGCGGTTCTAGTCCAGCCAGTTGCTCCAGTTCGGGACTTCGTGGTTCCAGTTATGCTAGAGGACGAGCAACGTAGACTGGAGAGATTTAGCAGATTACAGCCTCCGACATTCAGTGGTTCTGAGGGCGAGGATGCTCGGGGATTTCTAGATAAGTGTCAGAGGATGCTGCGTACTGCTGGGATTTTGGAGATCGGTAGGGTCTCATTTGCTACATTTCAGTTTTCTGGTGCAACTTTCACTTGATGGGAGTCTTTTGAGAGGCGTAGGCCTGTTGGTTCAGCACCCCTCACCTGGAAGCAGTTCTCCACTATCTTCTTGGAGAAGTATGTACCTCAATATCATAGGGAGGAGCAGCGCAGGCCTTTTGAGCAGCTGCGTCTGGGAGATCTATCAGTGACGCAGTATGAGATATGGTTTTCGGAGTTGGCTCGTCATGCTACCGAGTTGGTCTCTATTGATAGGGAGAGGGTTAGGAGATTCATGGATGGCCTCACTTATCAGCTCCGCCTATTTATGACTCGGGAGAGAGTATCAGATGCTACATTCGAGCAGGTTGTTGATATTGCTTGAGATATTGAGTCGGTTCACCGTCAGGAGCGAGAGGAGAGAGAGGCCAAGAGGCCTCGTGGATCGGGCAGTCTAGTGGTACTCCCTTAAGGGGGCAGTTTCAGCATGGTAGAGGTCGATCATTCAGGCCTCCTCAGTCAGTCCGCCAAGCTTTTAGTGGTGCATCTTCGGGGCATGGTCTCCGTGGTTCTCAGCCAGGCCGTACTTCATTTGGTGCCCTCCCAGCTAAGAGTGCAGCTCGAGCACCACCAGTTCAGGGTTCTTCTATGCATGAGTCTTTCAGTGGCCATTTTGGTGCCAGGGGTTTCTATCAGTCTCTGCCTCCAGCTCCAGGGAGTTGTTTTGAGTGTGGATAGTTCGAGCACATGTGGAGGCAGTGTCCCCATCGTCCCGATGGTTCTTCTCAGCAGAGGAGCCATCCCTCGACTTCAGCTCCAGTTACATTACCACCCGCCCAGGCAACCAGGGTGGTAGTCAGTCAGCTAGAGGCCGCCTTAGAGGGGGAGGTCGAGCAGGTGGAGGTCAGGCCCGTATGTATGCCTTTCCATCTAGGCCAGATGCTATAGCCTCCGATGCAGTGATCACATGTATCGTCTCAGTCTGTTTCCAAGATGCTTTGGTTTTATTTGACACTAGTTCTACATATTCCTATGTTTCTTCATATTTTGCCCATTTTCTAGATATGCCCCGTGAGTCTCTAGTTACCTTTGTTCTTGTGTTGACTCCGGTTGGTGATAATATTGTTGTGGACCGTGTGTATCATTCGTGTATGATATCTATTGGGGGACTGGAGACCCGAGTGGACCTATTGTTACTCAACATGGTCGATTTTGATGTGATTTTGGGCATGGATTGGTTATCTCTGTGTCATGTTGTTCTTGATTGTCACGCTAAGACCGTGACCTTAGCTATGCCAGGATATCCGAGGGTTGAGTGGAGAGGTTCTTCTGAGTAATGCCTAGCAGGGTGATTTCCTACCTGAAGGCTCAGAGCATGCTTGAGAAGGGGTGTCTATCTTTTCTGGCTTTTGTGAGGGATGTCAGTGGTGAGGCTCCCACTATTGATTCGGTTCCTGTGGTATGTGACATTCCGGACGTGTATCATGCAGGCCTGCCAGACATGCCACCTGACAGGGACATTGATTTTGGTATTGACTTGGTGTCAGGCACCCAACCTATTTCTATTCCACCTTATCGTATGGCATCAGGGGAGCTAAAAGAACTAAAGGAGCAGCTTCAAGAACTCCTAGCTAAGGGGTTCATTTGGCCTAGTGTGTCACCTTGGGGTGCACCGATGTTGTTCGTAAAGAAGAAAGATGCGTCTATGCGTTTGTGTATTGATTATTGACAGCTGACCAGAGTTACGGTGAAGAATCGGTATCCCTTGCCTCGTATAGATGACTTGTTTGATCAGTTGTAGGGTGCCAGGGTATTTTCCAAGATTGACTTGCGTTTCGATTATCATCAGTTGAAGATTCGCGGGCCGGACATCTCGAAGACTGCTTTCAGGACTAGATATGGTCATTATGAGTTCCTAGTTATGTCATTTGGGCTGACCAATGCCCCATCAGCCTTTATGCACTTGATGCACAGTGTATTTCGGCATTAGCTGGATTCTTTCGTCATCATGTTCATTGACGATATCTTGGTGTATTCCCGATCTCAGGAGGATCATGAGCAGCATTTGAGAGTTGTACTTCAGACCTTGAGAGAGAAGAGATTGTATGCAAAATTTTCAATGTGTGAGTTCTGGCTTGATTCAGTAGCATTCTTGGGGCACGTGGTGTCCAGTGAGGGTATTCAGGTTGATCCGAAGAAGGTAGAGGTGGTGTAGCGTTGGCCTAGACCGTCATCAGCTACTGAGATTCGCAGTTTCCTTGGCTTGGCAGGGTACTACCGCCATTTCGTAGAGGGGTTTTCATCTATTGCTGCCCCTATGACCAGTCTGACCCAGAAGGGTGCTCAGTTCAGGTGGACTGAAGAGTGTGAGGAGAGCTTTCAGAAGCTCAAGTCAGCTTTGACTACAACCCCGGTATTGATTTTGCCTACGGGTTTCAGGTTCTTATACAATTTACTGTGATGCCTCGAGAGTTGGCCTTGGAGCAGTTTTGATGCAGGACGGTAGGGTGGTTGCCTACGTGTCCAGGAAGTTGAAGGTGCACGATCTTGAGCTAGCATCTATTCTTCACGCCTTGAAGATTTGGAGTCACTATTTGTATGGAGTGCATTGTGAGATTTTCGCTGATCACCGTAGCTTGAAACATATGCTTAAGAAAAAGGATCTGAATTTGCGTCAGAGGAGGTGGTTGGAGCTTCACAATGATTATGATCTCACTATTTTATATCATCCGGGGAAGGCCAATGTAGTGGCCGATGCCCTGAGTCGCATAGCGAAGAGTTTGGGGAGTCTTAGCCTACCTTCCGGTAGCAGAGCGGCCTTTAGCACTCGATGTTCAGGCTTTAGCGGGTCAGTTGGTGAGATTGGATCTATCAGCGCCTCCGCGGGTACTGGCTTGTGTAGCCTCAAGGTTTTCTCTTTATGATCATATCACAGCATGCCTGTATGATGATCCACATTTGCTTGTTCTTCAGGACAGAGTTCGTCGCGGTGATGCCAGGGATGTGTTTATTGGTGATGATGGGGTCATGAGGATGCAGGGCCGGATTTGCGTGCCCAATGTAGATGGGCTTCGAGATTTGATTCTAGCTAAGGCCCATAGTTCGCGGTATTCCATCCATCCGGGTGCCACAAAGATGTATCAGGATTTGAGGCAACATTATTGGAGGAGGCGGATGAAGAAAGATATTGTTGAGTTTGTGGCTCGGTGTCTCAACTGTCAGTAGGTCAAGTATGAGCACCAGAGACCAGAGACCAGAGACCAGGTGGATTTCTTCAGATATTTGATATTCCAAAATGGAAGTGGGAGCGGATCACCATGGACTTCGTAGTTGGACTCCCACAGACTTCGAGGAGGTTTGACACTATATGGGTTATTGTGGATCGGCTAACCAAGTCCGCGCACTTTATTCCTGTTGGTACTACTTATTCTTCGGAGCGGTTAGCTGAGGTTTATATCAAGGAGATTGTCCGATTGCATGGGGTTCCAGTTTCTATCATTTCTGACAGAGGTACTCAGTTCACATCTCAGTTTTGGAGAGCTGTATAGAGAGAGTTGGGTACTCAGTTCGAGTTGAGCACAACGTTTCATCCTCAGCCCGACGGGCAGTCGGAGCGTACTATTCAGATTTTGGGGGATATGTTGCGTGCCTACGTCATTGATTTTGGGGGTTCATGGGACCAGTTTCTGCCACTCGCGGAGTTTGCATATAATAATAGTTATCAGTCGTGTATCTAGATGGATCCGTATGAGGCTTTATATGGTAGGAGGTGCAGATCTCCGGTTGGTTGGTTAGAGCCGGGCGAGGCTAGACTATTGGGCACAGACCTGGTTCAGGATGTGTTGGGTAAGGCGAAGTTGATTCAGGAGCGGCTTCGTACGCCGCAGTCTAGGCAGAAGAGCTATGTGGACCGGAAGGTCCGGGATGTGTCTTTCATGGTTGGCATAAGGTGTTGCTGAAGGTGTCACCCATGAAGGGTGTTATGAGATTCGGGAAGAGGGGAAAGCTGAGTCCCAAGTTCATTGGGCCATTTGAGGTGCTTCAGAGGATTGGGGAGGTGGCTTATAGACTTGCCTTAACTCCCAGCTTGGCGAGTATCCATTCGGTGTTCCATGTTTCGATGCTCCAAAAGTATGTTGGTGATCCGTCTCATGTTTTGGACTTCATCACGGTTCAGCTCGATGGTGATATGTCATATGAGGTAGAGCCAGTGGCTATCTTGGGTCGCCAGGTCAGGAAGCTGAGGTCTAAGGATATACCTTCAGTGAAGGTTCAGTGGAGAGGGCAGCCGGTGGAGGATGCCACCTGGGAGACCGAGCGGGAGATACAGGACAGATATCCTCACTTATTCGAGACTCCAAGTATGTTTCTAGACCCGTTCGAGGACGAATGTTTGTTTAAGAGAGGGAGGATGTAACGACCCGACCAGTCATTTTGTGAGATTAGCCCTGTTTCCCCCTATTTCTGCTTTATCATATATTTCTTAGCCTGTTTATGTTGTGTTGGGTCAGTTGGTTTGGGTTCGGAGAGCTCATGGTGAGAATTGAGGCACTTAGTCTCTTAAATTAGCTAATAGTTGAAAAAGTCAACTGGGAGTTGACTTATTGGTAAACGGACTTGGAATGCGGATATTATGACTCGGATAGCTTCGTTAGGTGATTTGGGACATAGGAGTGTGTTCGGAATGAAGTTTTGATGTCTGGTGTAGAATTAGGCTTGAATTGGCGAAAGTTTGTTTTTGCCGACTTCCGGTCGGCAGTGGAAAATAGGATATCGGGGTTGGAATGGAATTTCGACAGTGGGAGCAGGCTCGTAATGTCATTTTGATATGTGTGCAAAATATCAGGTGAATCGGATGTGTTTTGGTTGGTTTCGGCATCATTGGCAAAATATAGAAGTTTCAAAGTTCATAGGCTTGAATTTGATGTAATTTTGATGTTTTCATGTTGGTTTTGGTTTTTCGAAGGCTTGACTAAGTTTGAATGAGGTTATGGGGTGTGTTGGTAGGATTGGTTGAGGTCCCGAGGGCCTCGGGTGTATTTTGACAGGTTAATTGATCGATTTTTGGTTTTGGAAATTGGCCGGTTTGCTGGTGTTTCTGCAGCAGAGTTTTACTCTATGCGTTTGTGGAAAAGGGCTCGCGTTCGCATAGAGTGTTTGGTGGAAAGGGGCCAGTTTTTTAATACATTCGCGGGCGAAGGGGTGCGAACGCGGAGTGTTGTGCAGGGTGTCCATCACGAATGCGGGGGTGTGTGTGCGTTTGCGTAGAGTAGGAAGCACCTGAGGACCCCAGGCCCATTGTCCTGTGCGATCGCGTAGGAACCAGTGCGTCCGTGAAGGCCATGGGTGGTGGAGCAGTGCGTTCGCATGGCTTTTGGTGCGTTCGCGTAGAGTAAAAATTAGGGGCCTGCTGGATTGTTCTATGTGAACGCGGTCAATGTGATGCATTCGCGATGAAGAAAAGTCTGGGCAGACAGTTTAAGTTCTAAATTTGGGGGTTCTTGGCCATAAATCAATATTTCATTAGAGAGCTCGAGGAGAGGATATTTTGTACGAGCTTTTTTGTGGGGTTCTTTTGGTAAGTGTTCTTCAATCATTTTTTGTTCAATTTCATGAATTTGTCTTGTTTTTCACCATGCAATTTGAGGAATTAAAGTAGAAAAGTAGGGGAAAATGGGAGGAAAATTTTGGAAAATTCTTTTGGTAATTTGAGTGGGCAATTGTGGTCCGATTTTAGTGTTCTTGGTATGTATAGAATCGTGGGAGGACGAGAATTCTAGTGATGTAACTTTTATCGAATTTCGAGACGTGGGCCTGGGGTTCGGGTTTGGCCGAATTTCGAGATTTTTGTATAAATTGATAGTTTTCGATTGTGTTGTGTTCCTTTAGCGTATATTGATGATGTTAATATGGTTTTGCTTACATTCGGAGAAATAGGGAGCCAAGTTTAGGGGCAAGAGAATCGCAGACTAGTATAGTGTCCCGGTTGAGGTAAGTAATGGTTATAAATCTTGTCCCGAGTGTATGAAACCCCAGACTCCATATTTCTCACTGTTTTTAGAATGGCGCACATATCGGATGCCGAGTATGTGACGCACACTGGTTTTTGGATAGGACTTTGTCCTCTCCATGACAACTATTGAGTTGCGTATTTACTCTAAATCATATGTTAAACTGTGTTCTAAAGACTATTTCTATATTTGGGCTATAAGCCATGTTTTGGGGCCTCGTGCCGACTTGTTCAGACCCCTTGGGGGCTTTTTACTGCTATTTCCTCACTATTTATTGATGATTTACACTTAGTCGCATTATGCTTACTGTTTTTGAAACTCAACCTGGTTTACACTATTTTAAGATATAAAATGATGTTTTGGGTCGAGTAGCCTGTTTTACTGATACGCCCGAGGGGCTTTTGAGAGGTTCTGTTTGAGTGAGGCCGAGGACCTGATTGTGAGGATATGATACGCCACGAGGTGGCTTGATATTAGTGCTTGGGCTGAAGGATCCCCTCCGGAGTTTGTACACACCCCCAGCGAGCGCATGTACCTACTGAGTGCTGAGTGCCGAGTGATGAGTGATTGGGAGGCATGGGTGACAGTGAGGTTGCCCGAGGGGCTGATACTGAGTGGCTGTGAGGTGCTGAGTGATGTTCTGCTTGAGGGGCGATTTATGATTCTTGTTTTTTCCAGAGGGGCTACTTATGATTTATTTCATTTTTACACTAAATCTTTCGATTTGAAATTGTTGAAAAACACATTTTTTAAAGGATTTTTCTGAAGTTGGTTTTAAGGCATGATGATTTCATATATCTATGTATATACTGTTGGAAAGAAAGGCTGTGCATATTGTGAATTGATGATATTGATTTTTATGTTTTTCTTGCCGCTTAGACTTGATTTATTTTCATTACTATTGAGTTGGCGTACTCATATTACTCCCTGCACCCCTGTGTGCAGATTCAGGTGTAGATACCAAGTATTAGCTATCTATTCTGTGCCGAGCCGGAGTATGGAATATAGAGGTAGTTGTTCAGCGTCCCGAGCCGGAGTATGGAATATAGAGGTAGTTGTTCAGCGTCCGCAGCATCTCTGTTTTCCCTTCTTTTGTTGTATCTAACTATTCGTTCGGAGGTTTTGTATTATAATAGTATACCTTTTGGCATATTTTTCTTAGATGCTCATGCATGTTGACTCCGTGTTTTGGGGGTTGGTTGGNCATTTCTCTGTTTTCCCTTCTTTTGTTGTATCTAACTATTCGTTCGGAGGTTTTGTATTATAATAGTATACCTTTTGGCATATTTTTCTTAGATGCTCATGCATGTTGACTCCGTGTTTTGGGGGTTGGTTGGACTGTTTAACTGTTTATTTTGCCTAATGGATTTAGTAAATTCAATATACTTTATGAAATGCTTGCAATTGGTTGGGATTTTGGAAAGAAACTGTAAATATGTGATTAATGGCTAGCCTAGTTCCACGATAGGTGTCATCACGGCCGGTTTAGGATTTGGGGTCGTGAAAATTCCTCTCTAATAAATTGTCCCAGTTCACTACTAAGATATAATTCCACATTGTGCTATGTTTCCTGCAGAGCTTCACAATGTTAAAAGTATTCGTTAGGAAATAAAATGCAATATGCCATAAAAGTAATCTTATGAACATAATATTTAGGCATCAATTCATGAGAAATGTGAATTTATTGGGAAAACTTATAAAATATAAATTGATGATGATATCTTTCATGATTGGAAATAGGATACGAAAATTTTAGTTTATAAAAATAAATGCATTTGACAATGATTTATGAAGGATTAAATATTTCAGCAATGCTTATGCAACTGTGACCACTTGGGTCGAAATAAATTAATGTCCTTATTGAGAAAGGATTAGCAGTATGTCTTATTTTAAGGCAGACGACCATGATATGTTTTATTTAAAGACAAATGGTCTCAATATGTCCCATTGGAAGGTGGACAAGCCCGAGATATCCTATTTGAGGGAGAAAGATAATATATCCTATTTGTGGGTAGGTAACTCAAAATATCCTATTTGAGGGCGGATGGACCCGATATATCCTATTTGAGGGCGGATAGACCCGATATATCCTATTTGAGGGCGGATAGACCCGGTATATCCTATTTGAGGGTGGATGAACCCGATATATCCTATTTGATGAGGGATGGACCTGATTATCCTATTTGAGGGTGGAAGGACCCAATATATCCTATTTCAGGGTGGATAGACCTAATATATCCTATTTAATGGCGGATATACCCGATCTATTTTGTTTGAAGGTGGGTAAACCCGAAATATCCTATTTGAGGGCGGATAGCCCGATATATCCTATTCAAGAACGGATAGACCCGATATATCCTATTCGAGAGCGGATGAACCCGCTATATCCTATTTGAGGGCGGATATACCCGATGTATCCTATTCGAGGGCGGATAGAATTATCCTATTCGAGGGCAGATGGACCCGATATATCCTATTTGAGAGCGAATGAACTCGATAAATCCTATTTGAGGGCAGATGGACCCGATATATCCTCTTTGAGGGCGGATAGACCCGATATGTCCTATTTGAAGGTGGACAAAATTGACATGTGGTGCTTGATTTGCAATTACAAAGATTGATGCAGTGCGAAGAGCTTGATGTGGTGCAGAGATCTTGATATAGTGCTAGAGTTATAATAACAATATTCAGGGTGCGATGCAAAGAGTTTGGTGCAGTGGCGGATATCCATGGTGTAGAGAGCTTGGTGCAATGTCTTTACAGTAGCGAACATTCATGTTGCGATACCAAAGATTTGGGAATTTGCATGCTAAAGTTTATTATTAGTAAATTCCTGCCTCAAAGAAAAGTATAAGTTTCAAATATGATTTGCGTTGACTCGGCTTGATTCGTTTCTTTATCTTGCAATTTCTGACTTGTTGCTGAGCTTCTAAAATAATGTGCAATATCATTCAAGAATAGCTAAAGGTTTCCCTTGCATTACTCAAAGAGAATTCGTTAGCATAAAAGAAAATGGTTGCCTTGCAAGGAACGTCGAAGTTTTGGCATTGAATCTGCATCTTCATGGCTACGGCATTTCAAAACTTGTTGATGCGAATATGACAAGAATTTAGCTCGGAAACCTAACTTCTGCTTTGCCAAATAATAAGAATCCTTCTGCAAAATCTGCCCCCGCTTTGGCTTTTGGGGGAAATAAATTTTTTTGTTATATTGAGACCGAATCCATATGGCTGCCTACGTATCCCCTCTTAAATGGGAATCGGGTCAAAACGTAGTTCATTACAAAAGTATTAGAAGAATTGCAAAAGAGTAGTACTAAGGATGGGTGGGTGGAGAATGGTAGGGATATGACATCATTCTCAGTCTTCTTGATCTGCTATGCGTTTTCTTTTCAAACATCTTGGAGCCAACTTTGATGGATCGCCTTTGACAATGATTGTGCCTGCAATTGAAATTTTGCAATTATTGCTTGGTAACTCAGGTTGTATCTTTATATTGCCTTGCTCAATCATGCTTTGTATCTTGAACTTGAGTGCTGAACATTCTTTGGTCTCATGTTCTTGAATGTTTGAATGGAATGCACAATTCTTGTATGGATCAAAGTTTTGAGGTGGATGCTCAGAGATAAATCCTTTCCTCGGTTTTATAAGACCTTTGGCTTTCAACCTTTCAAGTATGTTAACCAATGGCTCATCCAAAGAAGTGAAAAAGCAGTGATTCATTTTCTTTTGTTGTCGAAGGTTAGATTGTGCTTGGTGAGATAGCTTCTGGAAGTTTTGTTGAGAACTTTGCTGGATATTAGAGTGGAGGTGCATGTTGTGGAAGTTGGAAGTAGCATAAGATTGCAAAAGTTGGTTATTATCATAGCATTGTGGTTGGTGCATTTTTGTGGTAATTAAGTTATCTTCTTTACTTTTGCTTTGCAGGTTTCCAGGTATATCTTGATGGAAGGTTTGGTTAATGTCTTGAGCTGTTGAATTGCCTACAACTTTTCCTTCATGAACTCCACATTCTAGATCATTTCCAATTCTAATCAAATCAGAGAAAATGCGTGCACAAAATGCGAGCAACTTATCAAAATATATGCCTTCTTGAATTTGAATGAAGGTTGAGATCAATTCTCCCTCGGGCAATGGAAGATGTATTTTCGAAGCTTCTAATCTCCACCGCGTGTCATACTCTTGAAAAGATTAATGCAGAATTTTCTTTACTTTGAGAAAATCAGTCATGTGCCGATCTCGTCCGATGTTGAACTCATATTGCTTCACAAAATCGCGATCCATATCTTCCCATGTACGGCATTTTCCAAAGTCTTGTCTGGTGTACCAAGTGAGTGCTAATCCGTACAAACTTTGAATGAATAATCTCATTCGAGTGGCCTCATTATGTCCAACACAAATCAATCTGTTGCAGTAATCCTTTAAATGAGCAATGGGATCTCCCATCCCATTAAAAGTGTGGAATTTTGGCAGCTTATCCCCCGATGGAAGCTCAACATCTGGATGCAAACACAAATCTTCATATCTTAAACTTTGATAATTTTTTGATTGCAACTCTTCTTCAATGGCTTTCCTTAGATTGTGGAGCTCAGTATCCAAATCCTTACGTTTGTTTGGCTGGATTTCTCTTTCACATCTAGAATATTGGCCTAATGCTAATTGGTCTTGCTTGTATTCCCTAAAAGGAAATGCGACCGTGGAAGGCTGGATATTTGGCATTATCATAACTTGATTGGGAGTGTAGGTTAATGGTATTTGCGGAGAGATTGTATAAGTAGGATTTGGGCAAGAAGATATGGTTAAGCAATTTTTTTTATTTGAGCTGGAAGTAGAGGCTGTATTTGGAAGAAGGTTGAAAGTGCTTCCAAGATTAACCAACACATTTCTTCGTACCACATTTGCCTCGGTATCATCACCTTCTGTTTGCAATAATCTCATACCGGTACTGAATGCTTCAAATTTTTCTGACATTATAGCCCCGTCGTTTATGCAGATTCGTAGCCAAAACAATGTTCAATGCTAGGCAACCTTTAAAGAAAAAATAAAACTATACAAACAAGAAATAAAGCATTAGCATATTCATCATAATAAATGCACGGAATAATAAAACATAGATAAATTCATGATATGGTTAAGAAGGAGCCCTAAAGTAGAAACAATAGCCTAAGTTGCAAAATGGATGGACGAGGAATGACTTGTTATCTAAGGGCTCTAACGCTCGAGACTCGTTGACATGAAAATAAATCGATTTGAAGTTTTGTGAAAGGTTAACTCGTGTCGAACATCAAAGCATTATCTCTAACATAGCTCATTTTCTTTGCATGACTCTAGAATATTTCGAAAATTGGCCCAATATTTAGGAAGTTTTTGATTATTACTCCATGGCATGATGTTCCTTTCGAGCATACTCATTCGGCATGCTAAAAGTCTGCCCCAGTTTCTTTGCTATAATGAGACTGAGCCTTACTTATGTTGCATGCATATCCTAAATAAGGGAAGGTGGGTGGGGAATGATAATCTTTAAAATTCTATGATAGAGTCCTTGTTAATCATGCTTCTTCTCCATACACATTGTTGGAAGCTTACAATGCCCTTTCTATCAAGAAAGAGTGCAGATGTCACAACCCCAATCCTAAACCGGCCATGATGGCGCCTATCATGGAACTAGGCTAGCCAACAACCACATATTTACAGTTCCTTTCCAAAATTTCCAACTCATTTTCAACATTCATAAACGTATATAAATTTCTGAATCTTTTAAGCAAAACAAAACAGCTAAACAGTCTACAACCATCCCCAAGATCCGGAGCCAATATGTCATGAGCATCTAAGGAAAATACCAAAAATTCTACTGTCATAATACAAAAATCTCGGAACGAAGAACTAAGTACAAAATAAAAAAGGGAAGCAGAGATGTTATGGACGCTGAACAACTACCTCTATGTCCCTACTCTGGCTCCGCACGGAAATAGATGACTAACGCTCGGTAACAACACATGTATCTGCACACAGGGGTGCAGGGAGTAATGTTAGTACGCCAACTCAGTAGTAATGAAATAAATCAAGTCTAAGCAGTAAGAAACACATAAGATCAAGTCATCAGTTCACAATAAGCACAACCTTTCTTTCCAACAGTGTGTGTGTGTGTATATATATATATATATATATCATGATTTAAAAGCCAATTTCAGTAAAGTCCTTTGAAAAATGTGTTTTCCAACAATTTCAGAAATAAAAATACCCGAAGAATTTAGTGTAAGATGAAATAAATCATAAATAGCCCCTCAGGCCAAAACATGAATAATAAATCGTCCCTCGGGCAGAACATCACTCAGCATACCTCACAATCACTCAGTATCAGCCACACGGGCGACCTCACTGTCACTCATGCCTCCCAATCACTCGTCACTTGGCACTTGCACGCAGTAGGTACCTGCGCTCACTGGGGGTGTGTACAGACTCCGGAGGGGCTCCTTCAGCCCAAGCGCTAAAAATCAAGCCACCTCGTGGCATCTCATATCCTCATAATTAGGCCCTCGGCCTCACTCAGTCAGAAACTCTCAGTAAGCCCCTCGGGCTATCAGTAAAATGGGGTACGCGACTCAAAACATCATTTTATAACTTAAATAGTGTAAATAAGGCTGAGTTTTGAAAACATTTAAGCATATTATGACTGAGTGAAAATCATAAGTGAACACAGTGAGGAAATAACAGTAAAAAAGCCCCCAAGAGGGTCTAAACAAGTCGGCACAAGGCCCCAAACATGTCTTACAACCCAAATATAGCAATAGTTTTATAACACAATTTAACATATGATTTAGAGTAAAATACGCAACTCAATAGTTGCCGCAGAAAGGACCAAGTCCAAATCCAAAAATTAGTGCATGCAACACACACTCGTCATCCGACATGTGCGCCACTCTAAAAATAGTGAGGAAATACGAAGTCCGGGGTTTCATACCCTCAGGACAAGATTTATAGTCATTACTTACCTCCACCTGGGCCAAAATACTAATCCCGATGCTCTTGCCCCTCGAATCGGCTCCCGATTGCTCGGAATCTAACCAAAACCAGTTTAACATCATCAATATACGCTAAATGAACAAGGCCCAATCGAAAACTATCAATTTTAGGCACAATTCTCGAAATTGACCAAACACGAGTGTCACGACCCGAAATCCCACCTTCAGGCCGTGATGGCGCCTAACGTTGCACCCGATAGACAAGCCAACGTGTTAACTATATTGATTTATTAACAAATGAAAATAGAAAACACTGACAATGTATCTGAAATAAAGTGCGGAAGCATTAACATAATTCTAAATAAACATAGCTAATAACGCAGAAATCCCCTTTAAGTACAACCCAGAAGTGGAGTCACAATCTCACGAACTAGTCTAAGATTTGACTAAAAACAACAGTTTGAAAATAAATGATGTATATGTCTGGAAAACACATAAAAGACAAGATGAAAGATAGACAGGGACGTCGAGATCCACGAACGCCATGCGGAACTACCTCGGTGTCGTTTGGGATGGACTGAAGGACACTCCCACTAGCGATGTCCACTGGGTCCGCCTGCGTAATCTACACAAGATAAAGAAGTGCAGGTGTAGCATCAGTAGAACCGACCCCATATACTGAGTAAGTGCCGAGCCTAACCTCAGCGAAGTAGTGACGAGGCTAGGACACGACAACAAATTGTACCTGTGCAGTTTAATAGTACAGCAGATAAATAAACAAGAATACAGTTACGGGGAAGAATATGCTGGGGATAAGAGATAGCAAATACTGAAATGGCGGAAATGAAACAGTAGTCTAAATTATCCGAAAATAATAACGGGGATGGAAAACACGAATTAAACAGTGAAAAGAAACGACACAGCATGTCCCCTCGTGCATAACAATATAAAATATGGCACGGATTGCCCCTCGTGCATAAACATGGAACGGAATGTCCCCTCGTGCATAAAACATCACAATCACAACATGGAATGTCCCCTCGTGCATATATATATATATATATATCATCAACACGGCAGGGAATGTTCCCTCGTGCATAATAATCATAAACACGGCACGAAATGTCCCCTCGCGCATAAATAATAATCAATCGGCACGGAATTCTCCTTCGTGCATAAATATAATCAATCGACACGGAATGTTCCTTCGTGCATAAATAATAATCAATCGGCACAGAATATTCCTTCATGCATGATGAGTGTAAAAGCAACAATTGATATGAAATTTTAACAATACGACATTTCAAATGTTCAAAAATAATCAACAAAATTCTACTGTCCCGGCAAGGGACTCAGCTATAACCAATCTCACTCAGAGGTATAGCGTAAACAGTAAAATCCTCGACCGAACACATAATCAATAATTTTTCTACGTTATGAAATAACCTCAAGGTACCACTTCCAAGGTTCCCATTAATTCACAATACAGAGAATACCAAAGAACATTAAACAACTCATCAAAATCGACTCACGGGCATGCTTGACCACAACATATAGGTACCCATCACCTCACCTATACGTTAGACATGAATTACACATAGAAAATAAGACTCTATACCTATTCCCTCAAGCTAAGGTTAGGCCAAACACTTATCTCGGCTCCAAGAATGCAAGTCAAGCCTCAATCACGGCCTTTCCTCTTGAAAATCCGACTCCGAAACGATAATATCTAGACATAATTGACTTAATAACATCAATAAAAATTCAATAACTCAATCCCAAAGCCTAATTATACATTATCCATAATTCTTCCAAAAATACCAAAATTCGACCCCAGGCCCGCTTGGTCCAAACTCGAGGTTCGGACCAAACCCTGATCACCCATTCCCCCACAAACCCGAATATACAATTTGTTTTGAAATCCGACCCCAAAATGAGGTTGAATTCCCAAAATTTCCAAAAGCCCTAACTCTACCCAAAACTCCTAATTTCTACCCTTGATTTCATGTTTTTAGGCCTAGATTCTAATGATTGATGATGGAAAATGGAAGAAACTAGAGTTAAGATCACTTATCTAAGTGGTTATGGAGGAAGAGTAGCTTGGAACTCGGCTATGGGGCTTGGAGAAGAAGGAGAGGGTGAAAATATGAAGAATCAATAGCATTCTGTTTCTAAGGCTTTAAAATCACTGGGCGAATTTACTCTACGCGATCGCGGAGAGTACTGGGTTTTAGACTTATGCGATCGCGAAAGAGGGACTGTGATCATGAGAGTACTGGACACTGACCATCTCGATCGCGTTCCCGTAGAGCAACACGCTGCCCTGCCCCCAGATCCCTTTAACGCTATGCGATTGCGTGAGGCCCCTCGTGATCGCGTAGAGCACTACTCCCAGGCTCTGCGATCGCGTCCAAGGCCCTGCGTTCGCGTAAGGTAATTTCCCAACCCCCATACATATGAACATCGTGATCGCGTGAATCACACCGCGATCGTGGAGAGCAAATCTCAGAACACTAGAACAGCCCAAAAACACCAGAAATTTCCTAAGTTTAGCACCCCGACACCTATCCGGAACTCACCCGAGCCCTCGGGGCTCAAAACCAAATATACACACGACTTTGAAATCATCCTACGAACTTATTCGAGTGATTAAACCACTAAAATAATATCAAAAATAATGAATTAAGCTCCAAAATCTATAGAATTTTCTCAAACTTCATAAACTTATAAATTCTCCGATTTTAATCCGAAACACGTCAAACCAAGTTCGTTTCTTTCTAAATTTTACAGATAACTCACATAACACATATTAAACCTGTTCCGGGCTCCGAAATCATAATACGGGATCGGTAATAAAGATTTCACGTCAAAGTTCATTTTCAAAAGTCTTTCTTATTTTCATAAAATAATTTTCTTTAAAAATTCATTTCTCGAACTTGGGATCTCGAAATTTGGTTCCGGGCATATGCCCAGATCCCATATTTTCCTACGGACCCTCCGGGACCGTCAAATCTAGGGTCCGGACCCATTTACCAAAAATATTGACCAAAGTCAACTTTATTCCTTTAATTATCATAAATTTAACTGTTTAACACATTTCCACATAAAGATTTCCCGGCTATGCGTTCAAGCTGTGCACGTACATCGAGGTGAGATTAACGGAGGCTTTCAGGGTCTTGGAACATAATTTTTGCTAAATTTACACAAGATGACCTTTTGGGTCATCATACCGAGCCCGGGGCCCATGTCTCAGAATTCGATAAAAATCGTATCACAAGAATCCTTATCCCTTCCCGAGTCTTCACATATAAGATGCATCAAAATTCGACCTCAAACTACCCCTAAATTCCTTAATTATAAGTCTCATTTTCCCAAGCCCTAAACCCCCAATTTATGCCATTTAATCCAATAACTACAAGCCTAATCCGCCACATAATAACATAGAATCGAGTTTATAGTCAGAGAAACTTACCTCCACTGAAAACACTCGAAATCCTCCTCTAAATGGCTTTCAAAATGACTCAAACCGCATGCAAAAGTGATGAGAAATGCCAAAATTTTGCGGAGACACATATTTATACTTCCTGCCTAGTTAATCCGCACCAGCGGTCCCAGGTGCGCACCTGCGAAAAATCACTTAAAGTCCAAATTCCGCACCTGCGACTCCACTTCCGCACCTACGACTCTGCAGGTGCGGTCCCACTTTCGCATCTAAGGTCCCTCTTTGAGCTGCCCAAATTTTGCATCTACGGATTCCCTTCCGCTTCTGTGGGCCCACACCTGCGATTCCCCATCCGTAGATGCTGTCACACCAGTAAGATGGCACCAGCAGCAGCTTTGCTGCAAAATTACAAGCCCAAACCTCCGTTAATTGAGACACCGAGCCACGAACTCAACAATATCCCTCTTCATCCGCCTACAACAATAATGCTACTTCAGATCCTGATACATCTTCGCGGCACCAGGATGGATGGAATCCCGCAAACTATGGGCCTCAACTAGAATCAAGTCTCGATGTTCATCCATATTGGGCACGCAAATCTGGCCCTGCATCCTCATGACCCCATCATCACCAATAACCACATCCCTATCATCACCACGACGGATCTTTTCCTGAAGAACGAGAAAGTGTGGATCATCATACAAGCGTGCTCTAATCTGATCATAAAGAGAAGACTTGGAAACTACACAAGCCAATACCCGCGGGGGCTCTGATAGATCCAATCTCACCAACTGACCTGCTATAGCCTGAATATCAAGTGCTAAAGGTCGCTTTGCTGCTGGAAGGTAGGCTAAACTCCCCAAACTCTCAGCTCTGCGACTCAAGGCATCGGCCACTACATTGGTCTTCCCTGGATGATATAGAATGGTGAGGTCATAATCCTTGAGAAGCTCTAACCATCTCCTCTGATGCAAATTCAGATCCTTCTACTTAAGCAGATGCTGCAAACTACGGTGATCAGTGAAAATCTCACAATGCACTCCATACAAATAATGACGCCAAATCTTCAAGGCGGGGACAATAGCTGCTAGCTCAAAATCGTGCACTGGATACTTCTTCGTGTGCACCTTCAACTGTCTGGACGCATAGGCAATCACCCTACTGTCCTGCACCAAAACCGCTCCAAGGCCAACTCTCAAGGCGTCACAGTAAACTGTATAAGAACCTGAACCCGTAGGCAAAACCAATACCGGAGCTGTAGTCAAAGCTGACTTGAGCTTCTGAAAGCTCTCCTCACACTCCTCAGTCCACCTGAACTGAGCACCCTTCTGGGTCAGCCTGGTCATAGGTGCTGCAATAGATGAAAATCCCTCTACAAAACGGCGATAGTACCTTGCCAAACCAAGGAAACTGCGAATCTCGGTAGCCGATGACGGTCTAGGCCAGCTCTGCACTGCCTCTATCTTCTTTGGGTCAACCTGAATACCCTCACTTGACACCATGTGCCCCAAGAACGCTACTGAATCAAGCCAGAACTCACACTTCAAAAAAATTTCATACAACTTCTTCTCCCTCAAGGTTTGAAGCACAATTCTCAAATGCTGCTCATGATCCTCCCGAGATCGGGAATACACCAAGATATCGTCAATAAACACGATGATGAAAGTATCCAAATAAGCCCGGAATACACTATGCATCAAGTGTATAAAGGCTGCTGGGGCATTGGTCAGCCCGAATGACATAACCAAAAACTCATAATGACCATATCTAGTTCTGAAAGCAGTCTTCGGGATGTCGGGGCCCCAAATCTTCAACTGATGATAGCCAGAACGCAAGTGAATCTTGGTAAATACCCTGACATCCTGCAACTGGTCAAACAAGTCATAAATACGAGGCAAGGGATACCGGTTATTCACCGTAATCTTGTTCAGCTGCCGATAATCAATACACATGCACATAGAACCATCCTTATTCTTCGCAAACAACACCGGAGCACCCAAAGGTGACACACTAGGCCGAATGAGCCCCTTATCTAGGAGTTCCTGAAGCTACTCCTTTAATTCCGTCAACTCCGCTGGTGCCATACGATAAGGTGGAATAGAAATAGGCCGAGTTCCTGACACCAGGCCAACACCAAAATCAATGTCCCTGTCAGGAGGCATGCCTAACAAGTCTGTAGGAAACACGTCGGGAAAATCACAGACCACAGGAACCGAATCAATAGCGGGAGTCTCACCAGTGATATCCCTCACGAAAGCCAAATATGATAAACACCCCTTTTCAACCATACGTTGGGCCTTCAGATAGGAAATCACCCTGCTAGGCACATACTCAGAAGAACCTCTCCACTCAATCCTAGGAAATCCTGGCATAGCTAAGATGACGGTCTTAGCGTGACAGTCAAGAACATCATGACACAGATATAGCCAATGCATGCCCAATATTACGTCAAAATCGACCATGCTAAGTAACAATAGGTCCACTCGGGTCTCCAGACCCCTAATAGATATCACACATGACCGATGCACACGGTCCACAACAATAGTATCGCCCAACGGAGTCAACACATGAACCGATGTAACTAGAGACTCACAGGGCATATCCAGGAAATGGGCAAAATATGATGAAACATAGGAATATGCAGAACCAGGGTCAAATAAAGCCAAAGCATCTCAGCGACAGACTGAGATAATACCTGTGATCACTGCATCGGAGGCCATAACATCTGTCCTGGCTGGAAGTGCATTGATACGAGCCTGGCTCCCACCTGCACGACCTCCCCCTCTAGGGCGGCCCCTGGCGGTCTAGCCCCCACCCCTAGCTATTTAGGCGGGTGGTGAAGTAATTGGAACCGAAGTCGAAGGCATGCCCCTCTGATGAGAAGAACCGCCAGAACGATGGGGACACTACCTCCACATGTGCCCAAACTCTCTGTACTCAAAATAACTTACTGGAGCTGGAGACGGAGACTGGTAGAGACCCCTGGCACCAGAATGGCCACTAGAAGAATCATGCATAGAGGAACACTGAACTGGTGGTGCTCGAGCTGCGCTCTGGGCTGGAAAGGCACCGAATGAAAAATGGCCTAGTTGAGAACTACGGGGACCATTCCCTAAAGATGCACCACTATAAGCTGGGTGGGCTGACTGAGGAGGCTTGAATGAACGACCTCTACCATGCTGAAACTGAACCCCTGGAAGGAGCACCACTAGAACCGCCCGATCCACGAGGCCTCTTGACCTCTCTCTCCTCCCTCTCCTGGCGGTGAACTGACTCAATATCTTGAGCGATATCAACAACCTGCTCGAAGGTTGCATCTGATACTCTATCCTGAGTCATAGAAAGGTGGAGTTGATAAGTGAGTCCATCCATGAACCTCCTAATCCTCTCCCTATCGGAAGGAACCAACTCGGTGTCATGGCGAGCCAACTCTGAAAATCGCATCTCATATTGCATCACTGATACCTCTCCTTGATGCAGCTACTCAAACTGCCTGCACTGCTCCTCCCTGTGAGACTAGGGAACATACTTCTCCAAGAAGATAGTGGAGAACTGCTGCCATGTGAAGGGTGCTGAACCAACAGGTCTACGCCTCTCAAAGGACTCCCACAGAGTAAAAGCAGCCCCAGAAAACTGAAAAGTAGCACACAAGACCCCACTGGTCCCCAGAATCCCAGCAGTGCGAAGCATCCTCTAACACTTATCCAGAAAATTATGGTTCCCTTGCTCTCAGCACCACTGAATGTCGGAGGCTGAAGCCTACTGAATATCTCCAGCCTACGTTTCTCATCAGCTGGCATAGCTGGAACCATGAAGTCCTGAACTGGAGCAACTAGCTGGACTGGAGCTGCCCCCAGTGTCTGATGGCCCTGAGTAACCTGCTTAGGTGTCCAGGAAACTGGAGTCTGACTGCCTCCCTCGACTAGAGAAGTAGCAGCAGTAGAAGATGCAACAGCTGCTTGAGCAAGCGTGGTACATACAGCCAAGATCTGAGCCAAGGTCTCCTGAAGACCCGGAATAACAGTAGGAACTGCCGGTGCCTGGGCCTGTTCTGCTGGAGTATCTGCAGCGGGAACCTGATCCTGAATGGTGGGTGGACCCTCTGGTACTGCCCCGGTTGCTGCACAGGCTGGTCCCTACCTTTACCACGGCCTCGACCGCGACATCAACCTCTCGCTGGTCTAGCTTATGGCTGGTCACCCTGATCGGTATCATGAGTCCTCATCATATGTGAGAGAATGAAACAACAGAAGTTTAGATTTCTAGAATCGAAAAAATGGCATGACAGAATTCACGAAAAATGAGATTGTTCCTAAGGGTTCTGCAGCCTCTCGAAGATAAGTACAGACGTCTCTGTACCGATCCGCAAGACTCTACTAAACCTGCTCATAACCGTTGAGTCCTATGTAACCTACAAAATAAGAAAGGGAAATAGAGATATTGTGGACGCTGAACAACTACCTCTATGTCCTGACTCCGGCTCCACACGGAAATAGATGACTAAAGCTTGGCGCCAACACATGTATCTGCACACTGGGGTGTAGGGAAACGTAAGTACGCCAACTCAGTAGTAATGAAAATAAATCAAGTCTAAGCAGTAAGAAACACATAAAATCAAGTCATCAGTTCACAATAAGCACAACCTTTCTTTCCAACAGTATATATATATATATATATACATATATATATATATATACATATATATATATATATATATATATATATGAAATCAACATGCTTTAAAAGCCAATTTCAGTAAAGTCCTTTGAAAAATATGTTTTCCAACAATTTCAGAAATAAAAATACCCGAAGAGTTTAGTGTAAGATGAAATAAATCATAAATAGCCCCTCGGGCCAAAACATGAATCATAGATTGCCCCTCGGGCCAAAACATGAATCATAGATTGCCCCTCGGGCAGAACATCACTCATCATACCTCACAATCACTCAGTATCAGCCCCTCGGGCAACCTCACTGTCACTCATGCCTCCCAATCACTCGTCACTCGGTACTCGCACTCAGTAGGTACCTTCACTCGCTGGGGGTGTGTACAGACTTCGGTGGGGCTCATTCAGCCCAAGCGCTAAAAATCAAGCAACCTCGTGGCATCTCATATGCTCACAATCAGGCCCTCGGCCTCACTCAGTTAGAAACTCTCAGTAAGCCCCTCGGGTTATCAGTAAAATGGGGTACTGACCCAAAACATCATTTTATAACTCAAATAGTGTAAATAAGGCTGAGTTTAGAAAACAGTTAAGCATATTATGATTGAGTGTAAATCATATGTCAACACAGTGAGGAAATAACAGTAAAAAATCCCCCAAGGGGGTCTAAACAAGCTGGCACAGGGCCCCAAACATGGCTTACAGCTCAAATATAGCAATAGTTTTAGAACATAATTTAACATATGATTTAGAGTAAAATACACAACTCAATAGTTGCCGCGGAAAGGACCAAGTCCAAATCCAAAATCAGTGCACGCCACACACTCGTCATCCGACATGTGCGCCACTCTAAAAATAGTGAGAAAATACGAAGTCGGGGGTTTCATACAAGATTTATAGTCATTACTTACCTCCACCCGGGCCAAAATACTAATCCGCGATGCTCTTGCCCCTCGAATCGGCTTTTGATTGCTCCAAATCTAACCAAAACCAGATTAACATCATCAATTTACGCTAAATGAACAAGGACCAATAGAAAACTATCAATTTTAGGCACAATTCCCAAAATTGGCCAAACCTAAACCCCAGGCCCACGTCTCGGAATTTGATAAAAATCGTATCACAAGAATCCTTATCCCTTCCCGAGTCTACACATATAAGATGCATCAATATCCGACCACAAAAAACCCCTAAATTCCTTAATTATAAGTCTCATTTTCCCAAGCCCTAAACCCCCAATTTATGCCATTTAATCCACTAATTCCAAGCCTAGTCCGCCACATAATAACGTAGAATCGAGTTTATAGTCTGAGAAACTTACCTCCACTAAAGATCCTCGAAATCCTCCTCCAAATTGCTCTCAAAATGACTCAACCCGCATGCAACAGTGATGAGAAATGCCAAAATTTCGTGGAGGCACATATTTATACTTCCTTCCAAGTTAATCCGCACTAGTGGAAGATTTTCTGCACCTACAGACCCGCACCAGCGGTCCCAGGTGCGCACCTGCGAAAAATCACTTAAGGTCCAAATTCCGCACCTGTGACTCCACTTCTGCACCTGCGACTCTGCAGGTGCGGTCCCACGTCTGCATCTGCGGTCCCTTACTGAGCTACCCAAATTCTGCATCTGCGGATTCCTTTCTGCTTCAGCGGGCCCACACCTGCAGTTCCGCATCCGCAGGTGTAGTCACACCAGTAAAATGGCACCAGCAGCAGCTTTGTTGCTTACAAGCCCACACCTCCGTTAACCCTTCAAAGTCAATCCCGAGCCCCTCGGGGCCCCAATAAAAAATACCAACAAGTCCCGTAACCTTATTCAACTTAGTCAAACCTTCGAAAAACCAAAAACAACGCAAAATACCAAAATCACATCAAATTCAAGCCTATGAACTTTGAAACTTCTAAATTTCACCAAGGATGCCGAAACCATGCAAAACACATCGCCAAAACACATTCCGGACATCAAACCACATTCCAAACACACTCCTAAGTCCCAAATCACCTAACGAAGCTATCTGAGCCATAAAATCTACATTCCGAGGTCGTTTACCAATAAGTCAACTCCCAGTTGACTTTTCCAACTATTAAGCTAATTTAAGAGACTAAGGGTCTCAGTTCTCACCACGACCACTCCGAACCCGAACCAACTGATCCAATACAACATAAATATGCTAAGAAACATATGATAAAATAAAAATGAGGGAAATAGGGAAAATTTAACGGAACGACCGGCCGGGTCGTTACAACTGATTTGAAAAAAACACTGGGCATTACACTCATAAGCGGGAGGTGCAGCTGTGCGAAATGGAGAGTAGCCTTCTTCATTGGATGAGTTCTTATGATCAGCTATCATTTTCTTAATACCATCAATTTCTTGCTCCATTTATGCTACCTTTGTCTCAAGCTTAGAAATCTTGTCTTGATATGACTCAGATTTCATGTACTCAAACTCATCCACATCTAAGTCAATCACTGTGATTTGGTCAGCCATATCGTCCTTGATGTTTTTTAGGCTTTGATTTTCAACTTAAGTCAGCCTATTTTGGAAAGAAGATAGATCTAGTCACTATGGAGTAGATAAATATTGAAGGCTAAGGGTAGAATATTTGGGAATACATGCCTAAGAAACTGATCGGGTCATTATAAAATAATTTGTTGGTATTTGGATATAGGCAATCTTGGAATCAAAATAATTGATAAGGATATGGTAGTCAATTGACATGAAAATACTCTAATTTTTTGTATTTTTTTAGTATTAGCAAATCATAAAGTTGTTGAGGCCTGGAATACGATGTCAATATAACCCGGCCAGTCGTTCCGAGAGTTTAGCCCCGTTTCCCCCATTTCTACTTCATATTATGTGGTTCAACTTCATTTATGTGTTTTGGGTTGGTTGGTTCGGGTTCGGAGTGGTCATGATGAGAATTGAGGCATTTGGTCTCTCAAGGTATAATAGTTGGGAAGACAACTGAGAGTTGACTTATTGGTGAACGACCTCGGAATGCAGTTTTTATGGCTCGGATGGTTTCGTTAGGTGATTTGGGACATAGGAGTGTGTTCGGAATGAAGTTTTGATGTCCGGTGTAGAATTAGGCTTGAATTGGCGAAAGTTAGTTTTTGGCGATTTCCGGTCGACAGTGGAAAATAGGCTATCGGCATCGGAATGGAATTCCGGAAGTTGGAGCAGGTTCGTAATTTCATTTTGGATATGTCTACAAAATTTCGGGTCAATCGGAGATGTTTTGGTTGGTTTCAGCGTAGTTGGTGGAATTTGGAAGTTTTAAAGTTCATAGGCTTGAATTTGATGTAATTTTGGTGTTTTCGTGTTGTTTTTGGTGTTTCAAAGGCTCGAATAAGTTTGAATGATGTTATGGGATATGATGGTATGTTTGGTTGATGTCCCGAGGGCCTCAGGTGTGTTTCGGGTGGTTAACACACCATTTCTTGTCCAAATAAATTGTCCCAGTTCACTGCTAAGATATAGTTCCACGTTGTGCTATGTTTCCTCCAGAGCTTGTCAATGCTAAAAATATTCGTTAGGAAATAAAATGCAATAATCCATAAAAGTAATCTTATGACATAATATTTAGGCATCAATTCATGAGAAATGTGAATTTATTAGGAAAACTGATAAAAATATAAATTGATGATGATATCTTTCATGATTGGCAATAGGATATGAAAATTTTAGTTTATAAAAATAAATGCATTTGACAATGATTTATGAAGGATGAAATATTTCAGCAATGCTTATGCAACTGTGACCACTTGGGTCGAAATAAATTAACGTCCTTATTGAGAAAGGATTAGTTGTATGTCCTATTTGAAGGCGGACGACCATGATATGTTTTATTTAAAGACAAATGGTCCCAATATGTCCCATTGGAAATTGGACAAGCCCGAGATATCCTATTTGAGGGAGAACGATAATATGTTCTATTTGTGGGTAGGTAACTCAAAATATCCTATTTGAGGGCGGATGGACCCGATATATCCTATTTGAGGGAGGATAGACCCGACATATCCTATTTGAGGTCGGATAGACACGATATATCCAATTTGAGGGTGGATGAACCTGATATTTCCTATTTGAGGAGGGATGAACCCGATTATCCTATTTGAGGGCGGAAGGACCCGATATATCCTATTTGAGGGCGGATAGACCCGATATATCCTATTTAATGGCGGATATACCCGATCTATTTTGTTTGAAGGTGGGTAAACCCAAAATATCCTATTCGAGGGCGGATAGCCCGATATATCCTATTCGAGGGTGGATAGACCCGAAATATCCTATTCGAGTGCGGATGAACCCGATATATCCTATTTGAGGGAGGATAGACCCGATATATCCAATTCGAGGGCGGATAGACCCGATATATCCTATTCGAGGGTGGATGGACCCGATATATCCTATTTGAGGGCGGATAAACTGTAACGACCCGGCCTGTCATTCTGAGAGTTTAGCCCTATTTCCCCCATTTCTGCTTTATTATATGTGGTTCAGCTTCATTTATGTGTGTTGGGTCGGTTGGTTCGGGTTCAGAGTGGTCGTGGTGAGAAATGAGACACTTAGTCTCTCAACTTGGTTCAATAGTGGAAAAGTCAACCGAAAGTTGACTTATTGGTAAACGACCTCGGAATGTGGATTTTATGGCTAAGATAACTTCGTTAGGTGATTTGGGACTTAGGTGTGTGTTAGGAATGGAGTTTTGATGTCCGATGTAGAATTAGGCTTGAATTTGCGAGAGTTAGTTTTTGGCGATTTCTAGTCGGCAATGGAAAATAGGCTATCAGAGTCGGAATGGAATTCTGGAAGTTGGAGAAGGTTTGTAATGTCATTTTGGATATTTGTGCAAATTTTCAGGCCAATCGAACATATTTTGGTTGGTTTCGGCATCATTGGCGCAATTTAGATGCTTCAAAGCTCATAGGCTTGAATTTGATGTAATTTTGGTGTTTTCGTGTTGTTTTTGGTGTTTCAAAGGCTCGCCTAAGTTTTAATGATGATATGGGGTGTGTTGGTAGGTGTGGTTGAGGTTCCGGGGGGTTTCGGGCGAGTTTGGGGAGGTTAATGGGCGGTTAAAGACAAATGGTCCCAATATGTCCCATTAGCAATTGGACAAGCCCGAGATATCCTATTTGAGGGAGAACGATAATATGTTCTATTTGTGGGTAGGTAACTCAAAATATCCTATTTGAGGGCGGATAGACCCGACATATCCTATTTGAGGGCGGATAGACCCGATATATCCTATTTGAGGGTGGATGAACCCGATATATCCTATCTGAGGAGGGATGATCCCGATTATCCTATTTGAGGGCGGAAGGACCCGATATATCCTATTTGAGGGCGGATATACCCGATATATCATATATAATGCCGGATATACCCGATCTATTTTGTTTGAAGGTGGGTAAACCCAAAATATCCTATTTGAGGGCGGATAACCCGATATATCCTATTCGAGGGTGGATAGACCCGATATATCCTATTCGAGTGCGGATGAACCCGATATATCTTATTTGAGGGAGGATAGACCCGATATATCCTATTCGAGGGCGGATAGACCCGATATATCCTATTCGAGGGTGGATGGACCCAATATATCCTCTTTGAGGGCGGATGAACTGTAACGACCCGGCCTATCATTCCGAGAGTTTAGCCCCGTTTCCCCCGTTTCTGCTTTATTATATATGGTTCAGCTTCATTTATGTGTGTTGGGTCGGTTGGTTCAGGTTCGGAGTGGTCGTGGTGAGAAATGAGACACTTAGTCTCTCAACTTGGTTCAATAGTAGAAAAGTAAACCGAAAGTTGACTTATTGGTAAACGACCTCGGAATATGGATTTTATGGCTAGGATAGCTTCGTTAGGTGATTTGGGACTTAGGTGTGTGTTAGGAATGGAGTTTTGATGTCCGGTGTAGAATTAGGTTGAATTGGCGAAAGTTAGTTTTTGGCGATTTCCGGTCGGCAATGAAAAATAGGCTATTAGGGTCGGAATGGAATTCTGGAAGTTGGAGCAGGTTTGTAATGTCAATTTGGATATGTGTGCAATTTTTCAGGCCAATCGGACGTGTTTTGGTTGGTTTCAACATCATTGGCGAAATTTAGATGCTTCAAAGCCCATAGACTTGAATTTGATGTAATTTTGGTGTTTTCGTGTTGTTTTTGGTGTTTCCAAGGCTCGACTAAGTTTTAATGATGATATGGGGTGTTATGGTAGGTGTGGTTGAGGTTCCGGAGGTTTCGGGTGAGTTTCGGGCGGTTAATGGATCGATTTTTGGTTTTGGAACTTGGCTGGTTTGCTGGTGTTTCTGCAGCAGAGTTTTACTCTATGCATTTGCGGAAGAGGGCTCGCATTCGCATAGAGTGTTTGGTGGAAGGGGGCCAGTTGTTCAATGCATTCGCAGGCGATGGGGTGCGAACGCGGGGGTGTATGTGCGTTCGCGTAGAGTAGGAAGCACATGAGGACCCCAAGCCCATTAGCTTGTGCGATTGCGTAGGAGCCCATGCATTCGCAAAGGCTTGGGGTGGTGGATCAGTGCGTTCGCATGGCTTTTGGTGTGTTCGTGTAGAGTAAAAATTAGGGGCCTATTGGATTGTTCTATGCGAACGCGGTCAATGTGATGCGTTCGTGATGAAGAAAATCGGGCAGACAATTTAAGTTATAAATTCGGGGGTTCTTGGCCATAACTCAATATTTCATTAGAGAGCTCGAGGAGAGGAGATTTTGGACGAGCTTTTCAGTGGGGGTTCTTGTGGTAAGTGTTCTTCAATCATTTTTGGTTCAATTTCATGAATTTGTCTTGATTTTGACCATGCAATTTGAGGAATTAAAGTAGAAAAGTTGGGAAAATTTTGGAAAATTCTTTTGGTGATTTGAGTGGGCAATTGTGGTCCGATTTTAGTGTTCTTGGCATGTATAGAATCGTGGGAGGACAAGGATTCTAGTGATGTAAGTTTTATCGAATTTCGAGATGTGGGCCTGGGGCTCGAGTTTGACCGAATTTCAGATTTTTGTATAAATTGATAGTTTTTGATTGGGTTGTGTTCCTTTAGCATATATTGATGATGTTAAACTGGTTTTGGTTAGATTCAGAGCAATCGGAAGCCAATTTGAGGGGCAAAAGCATCGTGGACTAGTATTGTGGCCAAGTAGAGGTAAGTAATGGCTATAAATCTTGTTCTGAGGGTATGAAACCCCGAACTCCATATTTCTCACTGTTTTTAGAATGGCGCACATGTCGGATGACGAGTATGTGGCACGTACTTATTTTTGGATTGGACTTGGTCCTCTCCGCGACAACTATTGGGGTGTGTGTTTTACTCTAAATCATATGTTAAATTGTTTTCTAAAGACTATTGCTATATTTGGGCTACAAGCCATGTTTGGGGCCTCGTGCCGACTTGTTTAGACCCCTTGGGGCTTTTCACTGCTATTTCCTCACTGTTGATTTATGATTTACACTCAGTCATGTTGTGCTTAACTATTTTCGAAACTCAGCCTTATTTACACTATTTTGAGATATAAAATGATGTTTTGGGTCGAGTAACCCGTTTTACTGATACGCCCGAGGGGCTTTTGAGAGGTTCTGACTGAGTGAGGCCGAGGGCCTAATTGTGAGGATATGATACGCCACAAGGTGGATGATATTAGCGCTTGGGCTGAAGGAGCCCCTCCGGAGTCTGTACACACCCCTAGTGAGCGCAGGTACCTACTGAGTGCGAGTGCCGAGTGATGAGTGATTGGGAAGCATGAGTGAGTGTGAGGTATGCTCGAGGGGCTGACTATGAGTGACTGTGTGGTTTTCCCGAGGGGCAGTTTCTAATACATGTTTTTGACCGAGGGGCTACTTATGATTTTACCACTTTCACTCTGAACTTATGAAATATGTTTTGCCCGAGGGGCCTTTTTTATGATTTTCAGCATTTTTACACTAAACTTCTTGAAAGTTATGTTGAAACTATTAGCAAGTATATTTCCAAATGATTTTTACTGAAATCGGCTTTTAAGCGTGATGATTTAACGTATACATTGTTGGAAAGAAAGGTTCTGCTTATTGTGAATTGACGAATTAATTTTTATGTGTTTCTTGCTACTCTGCCCTGATTTATTTTCATTACTACTGAGTTGGTGTAACAAACCGATTGGTTGTTTTGAGCTCTAGCGCGTCGTTCAACGGTTGGAGGTCGTGAGCAGCTCCATTTAAGGTATTATGACTTGTAAGTGTGGTCGGACCGGAAGTGGAAATTTGAAGGGTTATGAAGAATCCGACCGGAAGTGGAAATTTGGATATCGGGGTCGGAATGCTATTCCGAAAGTTGGAGCAGGTCCGCAATGTCGAATATGACTTGTGTGCAAAATTTGAGGTCAATCAGACGTGATTTGATAGGTTTCGGCATCGGATGTAGAAGTTGGCAATTTCTAAGTTCATAAAGTTGAGATTTGAGTGCGATTCGTGGTGTCGATGTTGTTTGATGTGATTTGAGGCCTCGAGCAAGTCCGCATTATGTTTGGATAATTTTGGGACATTGTGCGTCCGTTGGAGTCGCTGGAAGGGCTTGGAATCCGGCTATGGAATTTCGGAGCAAGGTAAGTCTCCTTTCTAATTTCGTGAGGGGGAATTGTCCCCCTAGGTGAACTTATTAAGTAAGTGTTACTATCTGCGGGGACTATGTATGCACGAGGTGACGGGAGTCCGTGCGTAGCTACTATTATGCCATGTCAGGGTAGCCTAGGACCCACTAGTATGCCTTACCTGTCATACTTGTGATCTTGTTTGTAGTATTAGACTAGTAATATAATCGAAAATGGTAATTGAATGACTAAGGAAGATTAGAGTTTATTTTCTAAATCATCTAAAAAGAGAATTGATTTCCTTCGCGGGCAATTGTATTTTCGGATAAGGTTGTATTATTAAACATTATAAAAAACTTGGCAAGTGAATTTCGAAAAAGGGATTTAAATACTATTTTGTGGATTTTATAAGAGGAATCTATCATTTATTTGGTTACTTGTTTTCCCGACGTATTCAGGGTAGACTGTTAATTGTTCATGACTGCATGTAACCACTTCGCAATTTACATTCCGCGAGTGGAGTGTTATTTCCCCCACTCTCATGGGAACGAGCCATACGCCACAGCGAGATTGAAAGAAATATTATGATTCAGGTCGTTCGAGCCTCGGCAGTGCACAAAGATGATTATTATGATGGCTCAGGCCGGTTGTCCTTACCCCGTATGCGCATGCTAAATTGTTAAATATTTTTCATGATTTTGAAGTGATAAGATATTTGGGGGAATATAAAGAAGAAATTGTGGATTTATGATATTTCGGGGAAAATAAAGAATAAATTATGGATTTATGATATTTAAGGAAAAACAAAGAGGAAATTTTTTATGTAAGATATTTTTGAAAATAATGAGAAAGTGGTAACTGTTTGTTTATTTCCAGTATTTACTTGGATTTCAATGCCATATATATATGCTGCTTTACTACCTTTACATGCCTATCATGTTTATCTTATACTGTTAATTGCTTTGTTGGCCCCTAGTGAGTGTCTAATTCAACCTCTCGTCACTACCTTTCCAAGGTTAGGCGCGTGACTTACTGAGTACACGTTATTTTTGTACTCATGCTACATTTGCTGTGCATTTTATTGCACAGGTACTATCATAGAAATGTGGAGGATCGGGTTGCACGCCTCAGGGTGTATGTATATTTGTTATGAGGTGCATTAGGAGCATCAGATTCGTGGAATTTTGGCTATTAAGGTTCAAGGAGCTTCATGTGGTCAGATGATAGGTTATGCGGCGCATGGTGCCTATTCAACAAGGGTATGCAGTTATGATCTGGTATATCGTGTGGTAGTTTATACGGTGTTTATATGTTGGAACTAGGCCTGGCAGAGAAATTTCAAGTGTTTGAATGAATTCTGAGTTTATTATATGGATAAAAGAAGAAATCTTCAAATTTGATCTAGCTAATACACTCAACTGGGTTGTAGTAGCATGGGCAGGTGCTCAAGGTGTTAAACAGTGATTCAGATAACTCAAGAGCAGTTCTTGGCACGTTCGAGGACGAATGTCTGTTTAAGTGGGGGAGAATGTAACAACCCGACCGGTCGTTTTGAGCTCTAGCGCGTCGTTCAGCGGTTGGAGGCCGTGAGCAACTCCATTTCAGGTATTATGACTTGTAGGTGTGGTCAGAATTGAATTTCGGGAAGTTCAGAGTTGATTTGGAAAGAAAATTCTCATTTCAGAAGGCTTAAGTTGGAAGAATCAACTAAGATTAGAATTTTGAGTAAACGACCTCCGAATCAGGATTTGAATGTCCAGCAGGTTCGAGATCATTTTGGACTTGGGCGTATGTCCGGATCGGGTTTTGGATAACCCGAGAGCGTTTCAGCGTATATTATGGAAGTTAACATTTTAGAAGAATTTCATATATTAGGGCTTGAAGTAAATTTCAGTGTTGTTGATGTCCGTTTGGGATTCCGAGTCTGGGAATAGCTTCGTATGGTGATTCTGGAGTTGGGAGTGCGATCGAACGTGAATTTGGATGTTCGGAGGTCATTTTGAAGTCATTTGGCTAAAGATAGAAATTTGAAGGGTTTTGAAGAATCCGACTGGAAGTAGAAATTTGGATATGGGGGTCGGAATGCGATTCCGGAAGTTGGAGCAGGTTCGCAATGTCGAATATGACTTGTGTGCAAAATTTGAGGTCAATCAGACGTGATTTGATAGGTTTCGATATCGGATGTAGAAGTTGGCAATTTCTAAGTTCATAAAGTTGGGATTTGAGTGCAATTCGTGGTCTCGATGTTGTTTGATGTGATTTGAGGCCTCGAGCAAGTCCGCATTATGTTTGGATAGTTTTGGGGCGTTGTGCATCCGTTAGAGTCGCCGGAAGGACTTGGAAGCCGGTTATGGAATTTCAGAGCGAGGTAAATATCCTTTCTAACTTCGTGAGGGGGAATTGTCCCCCTAGGTAAACTAATTAAGTATGTGTTACTATCTGCGGGGGCTACGTATTCACGAGGTGACGGGAGTCCGTGCGTAGCTACTATTATGCCATGTCAGGGTAGCCTAGGACCCACTAGCATGCCTTACCTGTTGTACCTGTGATCTTTTCTATAGTATTAGACTGGTAATATAATCGAAAATGGTAATTGAATGACTAAGGAAGATTAGAGTTTATTTTCTAAATCATCTAAAAAGAGAATTGATTTCCTTCGCGGGCAATTGTATTTCCAGATAAGGTTGTATTAATAAACATTATAAAAAAACTTGGAAAATGAATTTGGAAAAAGGGATTTAAATACTATTTTGTGGATTTTAGAAGAGGAATCTATCATTTATTTGGTTACTTGTTTTCCCGGTGTATTCAGGGTAGACTGTTGATTGTGTATGACTGCATGTGACCACTTCACAAATTACATTCCGCGAGTTGAGTGTTATTTCCCCCACTCTCATGGGAGCGGGCCGTACTTCACAACGAGATTGAAAGAAATATTACGGTTCGGGCCGTTCGAGCCTCGGCAGTGCACAAAGATGATTATTACGATGGCTCAGGCCAGTTGTCCTTACCCAGTATGCGCATGCTAAATTGTTAAATGTTTTTCATGATTTTGAAGTGATAAGATATTTGGGGGAATATAAAGAAGAAATTGTGGATTTATGATATTTCGGGGAAAATAAAGAAGAAATTATGGATTTATGATATTTAGGGAAAAACAAAGAGGAAATTGTTTATGTAAGATATTTTGGAAAATAATAAGAAAGTGGTAACTGTTTGTTTATTTCCAGTATTTACTTGGATTTCAGTGCCATATATATATGCTGCTTTACTACCTTTACATGCCTATCGTGTTCATCTTATAATGTTAATTACTTTGCTGGCCCCTAGTGAGTGTCTAATTCGACCTCTCACCACTACCTTTCCGAGGTTAGGCGCGCGACTTACTGAGTACACGTTGTTTTTGTACTCATGCTACATTTGCTATGCATTTTATTGCACAGGTACTATCATAGCAATGTGGAGGATCAGGTTGCACGCCGCAAGGTGTATGTATATTTGTTATAAGGTGCATTGGGAGCATCAGATTCGTGGAATTTTGGCTATTAAGGTTCAGGGAGCTTCATTGTGGTCAGATGATGGGTTATGCGGCGCATGGTGCCTATTCAACAAGGGTATGCAATTATGATCTGGTATATCGTGTGGTAGTTGATACAGTGTTTATATGTTGGAACTAGGCCTGTTAGAGAAATTTCAAGTGTTTAAATGAATTATGAGCTTATTATATGGATAAAAGAAGAAATCTTCAGATTTGATCTAGCTAATGTACTCAATTGGGTTGTAGTAGCACGGGCAGGTGCTCGAGGTATTAAACAGTGATTTCAGATAACTCAAGAGCAGTTCTTGGCACGTTCAAGGACAAACGTTTAGTTAAGTGGGGGAGAATGTAACGACCCGACCGGCCATTTTGAGCTCTAGCGCATCGTTCCGCGGTTGGAGGCCGTGAGCAGCTCCATTTAAGGTATTATGACTTGTAGGTGTGGTCAGAATTGAATTTCGGGAAGTTCAGAGTTGATTTGGAAAGAAAATTCTCATTTCAGAAGCCTTAAGTTGGAAGAATCAACTAAGATTAGAATTTTGAGTAAACGACCTCCGAATCAGGATTTGAAGGTTCCAGCAGGTTCGTATGATGATTTTGGACTTGTGCGTATGTCCGGATCGGGTTTTGAATAACCCGGGAGCGTTTCGGCATATATTATGGAAGTTAGAATTTTAGAAGAATTTTATATATTTGGGGTTGAAGTGAATTTGTCCCTCATTGGAAGAAGGAAAGAAAATCTATGTGTATATATAGAGAAGCTCTTTTTCTAGCTCTTAAAGAGTTGAGAAGAAGGCAAGCCTCGCGCCGTCGTCGTTGCTCGGCTCGACTTCGGCTTGATTGATTAATCTTTTTGGACAAAATTCTTTTCAAATATTTAATTAATTAATGGGAAAAAATTCAAATCCGGAATGACCCCCGACCCGCGACCCGGTCTAGTCCGACCCGTTTTCTTTCCCGAATTATTTTAAATCCGTTTAAATTTCCCGCAATATTCATACCTGTTCATAACAGCTATGGCTGTTCTGAAAGGATTCACACCTGTTCCAACAGCTATGGCTGTTCTGAAAGGTTGCAAAACCTTTTCAGAAACAGAACGAAATTGGCTATAAATATACCTTGAATCCCAGAATTTTTACTTACTAAATTTTCTGATCTTCTTCTTCTTCTTCTGCACAAAATATTCCAGTGTGTTTTACAGCCTTCAGGTGGTTCGCTGTTCACCGGTGTTTTTGGTACCAACACTCCGGTGAGTTAAATCGTTCTATTCTGGGAGGATATATTCCAACACCTCAGGTACTTGAGGGGAATAATTTCCTTAAGGACACACTGTGTATTCAGTGAGCTCGGTTTATTCTTATATTATTTTTCCATAGAAAAGCTAAGGACGCCTGGACTAGCACACCCGCGCTCAGCACGCGGTAGTGGTCACACTAGTCAGGTTTCTCACTGTCCTTGGTAAATTACACTAGCGCGGCCATGCTAATCCCGTGCTAGAGCCCGCGCTAGTGAGGTTTCGCACTGTTTCTGTATTTACAGAAAAATTTATTATTTTTATTTTACAGCAATACAGATTGATAACAATCTTAAGGAAATTATATTTTTATTATATTCTGTATTCTTTTTGTGGAGATTAGAAACCTTTGTGTTTTCTACTCCGTCTGAATTTTACTATTCTGATTTGAAGATATAAAAACTTCATCAGAATTTTGAAATTTAGAAAACGATTTGAAGAACATAAAAAATTCATCGTTTTCTGTGAAACATTATATAAAAACTTCGGTTTTTATTTATTATGCATACTGTTTATTGTTGATTACAGTATTGTTTACTGTTCTGGTTTTGCCATTGATTGAACTCTTCTGTTGTTAATAATAAGAAATGGCACTTGATAACGAAAATTCTTCTGCGACTGTTGCGGCAACGACGATAGCCTCGTCGAGCCGGACGACTGTTCCACCGGCAGAAAAATTGGGGAAATTTTTTGGAGCCAACTTTAAAGGATGGCAGCAAAGAGTGTTCTTCTGGCTTACCACACTTGGTATGCATAAATTCACTAATGAAGAGCCTCCAGTGCCTGCTGCGGACATGCCGGACAATGAAAAGTTCATGATTGTTGAGGCGTGGAAGCAGACAGATTTTCTTTGCAAAGGCTATATTTTAAGTGCTTTAGAGGATGACTTGTACAATGTGCACAGTGCGATAAATACTTCGAAAGAATTATGGGACGCACTTGAGAAGAGTACAAGATAGAAGATGCATGCTTGAAGAAGTCCGTGGTTGCCAAGTTTCTAGACTATAAAATGATAGACAACAAAACTGTGGGAACCCAAGTTCAGGAACTTCAACTTATTTTTCATGACCTTATTGTTGAAGGTATGGTCGTGAATGAAGCATTTCAAGTGGCTGAAATGATTGAAAAGTTGCCTCCTTCGTATGGAGATTTCAAGAATTATCTCAAGCACAAGCGCAAAGAAATGAAGTTGGAAGATCTTGTGATTCGTCTCAAGATTGAGGAAGACAACAAAACAGCCGAGAAGAAGTCTCGTGGAAATTCAACGATCATGGGAGCTAATATCGTTGAAGAAACTGCTCCAAAAAGTAAGAAGAGGAAGAGATCTTCTGGACAGACTAAGGAGCAGAACAAAAAGAAATTCAAGGGCAACTGCCACAATTGTGGAAGAGTTGGTCACAAAGCCCCTGATTGTCGCTTCCCGAGAAATGATAAGAAGAAGGGATAGGCAAACATAGTGGAGAAGAATGATGGCATTGATGATCTTTGTGCAATGCCTTCGGAATGCAACGTAGTTGGAAATCCGAATGAGTGGTGGATTGACTCCGGAGCCACTCGACATGTTTGTGTTGTCAAAGAAGCATTTGCAACTTACTCTATTGTTGGTCCCGAAGAAGAGATTTCCATGGGAAATAACTCAACAACCAAGATTGAAGGTTATGGGAAGAGTTTCCTAAAGATGACTTCCGGCAAGGTGTTAACGCTCAACAACGTTCTTCATGTTCCTACTATTAGGAAGAATTTAGTTTCTACTTCTTTACTAGTGAAGAATGGATTCAAATGTGTATTTGTTTCTGATAAAGTTGTTGTAAGCAAGAATGACATGTACGTTGGAAAAGGCTACCTCACGGAGGGCCTTTTCAAACTCAATGTAATGGTTGTTGATACTATGAATAAAATTTCAGCTTCTTCTTATTTGTTGGAGTCAAATGATTTATGGCATAGTCGTTTAGGACATGTCAATTATAAAACCTTGCGGAAGTTAATTAATTTAGAAGTATTGCCTAAATTCGAGTGTAATAAATCGAAATGTCAAATATGTGTTGAATCTAAGTTTGTAAAACATCCTTATAAGTCTGTTGAAAGGAATTCAAATCCTTTAGACTTAATTCATACTGACATTTGCGATATGAAGTCGACACCATCTCGAGGTGGGAAAAAGTAATTTATTACTTTTATTGACGATTGCACTCGATATTGTTATGTTTATTTGCTTAATAGTAAGGATGGAGCAATTGAAGCATTTAAGCAATAGAAGAATGAAGTAGAGAATCAATTGAATAAAAAGATCAAAATGATTATAAGTGATAGAGGTGGAGAATATGAATCTCCGTTTGCATAAATATGTTCGGAATATGGAATTATCCATCAAACTACTTCACCTTATACACCTCAATCCAACAGAATTGCGAAAAGGAAAAATCAGACATTAAAGGAAGTGATGAATTCTTTATTAATAAATTCCAGATTACCGCAGAGTTTGTGGGGGGAAGCTATCCTTACAGCTAACCGAATACTCACAAGAGTACCCCACAGCAAAACGCAATCTATTCCATATGAAAAATGGAAAGATAGAAAATCCAACTTGAAATATTTCAAAGTGTGAGGGTGTCTAGCAAAGGTACAAGTTCCTTTACCTAAAAGGGTTAAAATCGGACCAAAAATAGTAGACTGCGCTTTCATTGGATATGCTACAAACACTAAAGCATGTCAATTTTTGGTCCATAAATCCGATAATCCCGAGATTCATGTTAATACGGTAATGGAATCGGATAATGCTGAATTCTTTGAAAGCATTTATCCGTATAAAACTAAATGCGAGTCGTTAAGTGAAAGACCTAAACAACCTCGGGAAGAACCAAAGGAAAATACTCTAAGTGTAGAAGATCCAAGGCGTAGCAAAGGTCAAAGAACATCTACTTCCTTTGGACCAGATTTTGTGACATTCTTGCTTGAAAATGATCCTCAAACTTTTAAAGCAGCTATGTCATCTTCTGATTCAGCATTTTGGAAAGAGGCAGTCAATAGTGAGATTCAATCAATTTTGGATAACCATACATAGGAATTGGTTGATCTTCCTCCTGGAAATAAGCCTTTAGGTTCTAAATGGATCTTTAAATGAAAAATGAAAGCTGATGGCACTATTGACAAATATAAGGCAAGACTTGTTGTCAAAGGTTATAGACAAAAGTAAGGCCTTGATTAGTTTGACACTTACTCACCAGTAACGAGGATAACATCTATTAGGATGTTAGTGGCATTAGCGGTCGTGTATGGTCTTGAAATCCATCAAATGGATGTTAAAATAGCTTTCTTAAATGGAGAATTGGAGGAAGATATTTACATGGAACAACCTGAGGGTTTTGTGGTTCTTGGTAAAGAAAAGAAAGTGTGCAAACTTGTTAAGTCGCTTTATGGACTTAAACAAGCACCCAAACAATGGCATGCCAAATTTGATCAAACAATGTTGGCAAGTGGGTTTAAAATCAACGAGTGCGACAAATGTGTTTACATTAAAAACACTTCAGGTCATGAAGTCATTGTTTGTTTATATGTTTATGACATGTTGATAATGAGCAAAAATGCTACAAAACGCATGTTGGCTAGAAAATTTGACATGAAAGACTTAGGAGTAGCTGATGTGATCTTAGGAATCAGAATTCACAAAACTCCACAAGGTCTAACATTATCACAGTCTCACTACATTGAAAAAGTACTTGACAAGTTCAAGTATTTGGATTTCAAAATTGCCAAGACTCCAATTGACGTGAGTTATGCACTTCAAAAGAATGAAGGTGAAAGTGACTCACAACTGAACTATGCTAGAGTATTGGGAAGTTTGATGTATATCATGAATTGTACGTGACCAGATATAGCGTGTGCTATTAGCAAACTGAGTCGATTTACAAGTAATCCCAATCACATACATTGGATTGCAATGAAACGAGTTTTGGTGTATCTGAAACATACCCAAAACAATGCTTTGCATTATAACAAATATCCCTTCGTGATCGAGGGATATAGTGATGCAAATTGGATCACCGGATCATCTGAAGTTAAATCCACGAGTGGATATGTTTTCACAATTGGGGGTGGAGCAGTGTCTTGGAAATCATCCAAACAAACGTGCATCGCCCATTCTACAATGGAATCTGAATTCATAGCTTTTGATAAGGCCGGTTAAGAAACTGAATGGCTCCGGAATTTCTTGGAAGATATTCCATTTTGGCCCAAACCTTTGGAACCTATTTTTATACATTGTGATAGTCAAGCGGCAATAGGCAGGGCAGAGAGCGTTATGTATAACTGAAAATCTCGTCACATACGACGGAGACATAATAGCATTAGACAACTACTCTCTAGTGGTATTATCACAATTGACTACGTAAAGTCAAAAGATAACGTGTCGGATCCACTTACAAAAGGCCTATCTAGAGAGGCAGTTGAAAGATCATCAAAGGGAATGGGGTTAAGGCCTAGGACAAGTCATCATGGCGGTAACTCTACCTAGCAGACTGGAGATCCCAAGAGCTATGTTCAAAGAGAACAAACAAAGTTATGAATGACGGTTCAACATTGTCAAATAACTCAACCCATTCTCGTGATGAAGAGAATGTTCAGAAATAAAGGTAAAGCATTAAGGATTTTTGATGTGTCAATAAAGCTTAAAGCTTTTTAATGATTTGGTAAGTTTTGCAGGATATGACCAGATAGTGTGTCGTCGCTCGGCTCGGTTTCGGCTTCAGCTTTGGCTTCGGATTCGGATTTGGATTTGGTCAAAGATTGATTGATTAATCTTTTTGGAAAAAATTCTTTTCAAATTATATAATTAATTAATGGAAAAAAATTCAAATCCGGAATGACCCACGACCCAGTCCAGTCCGACCCGTTTTCTTTCCCGGATTATTTTAAATCTGTTTTTAAATTTATCGCAATATTCATACCTGTTCAAAATAGCTATGGCTCTTCTAAAAGGATTCACACATGTTCCAACTGCTATGGCTGTTCTGAAAGGTTGCAAAACCTTTTCAGAAACAGTACGAAATTGGCTATAAATATACCTTGAATCCCAGAATTTTTACTTACTAAATTTTCTGATCTTCTTGTTCTTCTTGTGCACAAAATATACCAGTGTGTTTTACAGCCTTCGAGTGATTCATTTTCACCGACATTTTTGGTACCAACACTCCGATGAGTTAAATCGTTCTATCCTGGAGGATATATTCCAACACCTCAGGTACTTGCGGGGAATAATTTCCTTAAGGGAACACTGTGTATTCAGTGGGCTCGGTTGTTCTTATATTATTTTTCCATAGAAAATCTAAGGACGCCTAGACTAGCACGCCCACGCTCAGCACGAGCTAGTGGTCGCGCTGGTCAGGTTTCTCACTGTCCCTGGTAAATTACACTAGCGTGATCACGCAAATTCCGCACTAGTGAGGTTTCGTACTGTTTCTGTATTTACAGAAAAATTGATTATTTTTATTTTACAACAATATAGATTGATAACATTAATAACTAAGGAGCGTTTAGTACATGATTTTCATAAGATGTGTCACGAAGGACACATTGATTCCCTAGGCTTGCCAACAGTTGGAAAGCTTCAAAAGATAATAATTTTTCATCAGTAGCAAGTTCCAGTATTTCCCTATCCACAAAACATATTACATCACTTGGAGTTCTAACAAAAACTTTTTTATTGTCCCCATGAAAGTTTCTTCCTCTAGCTGCTCCCAAAACTTGACTTCCCATGTTGAGGCAACCTTTTTCTAGTTGATGAGATGTATTATTCCCCTGCCTGAAGGTGTGTTGAAGGATAACCCTCTGATGGTGCATTAACCACCTGCAATCATTCACAACTTTATTAAATATATTATTACCTTCATGTATAGCCTGGATTTCCTCCGTGCAATCTGTCTCTATTACGAGAGAGAAAATATTCCAATCTATTGTTGTTCTGAGACCTTCTCTTAGGGTTTTAAATTCTGGTGCTAGTGAGCCATTAGCCTGAGTCGATTTTGTAAAACCAACCACCCAATTACCATTGACATTCCTGATAACACCACCTAAGCCACAACTTTGGTTATAGTTATTGAAATTGGCATCAACGTTAAGTTTAAACCAACCCCTTGGAGGTTTGTTCCAATTGATTTTAATGAGTAATTTCAGAGGGTTTATAGAGTTTTTTTCCGTGAGTAATTTGAATTCTATATCCCTCTGCATAATAAGAGAATCATTGATGGGGTTGGTAGTGTTATTATGGTTGTTATTATTTCTATTAATCCAAGTGTGCCAACTGATAAATGGAAAATAAGAGTTCCAGTTTAAGAGCGTGTTATTAATAGGATAGTCGATGTCTCTTATTTGGATGAGCCAGTGGTCACCATTTAAACTACGGAAAAGGGTCTGATTTTCCCCTCTACTATCATCAATAGTTTAAAAAAGCCCTTTGTTATACTATTAGGACATCCTAATCCCGGACGTTATACTATTATACACAAAAGCCCTTAGTTTAACGGAAGGGCCACGTGGCACGCGTTTAACTATCCGGGCTCTTTTATAACCACTCCGACCTAACACATAACCCAACCCTACCCTAACCCTTCAAGAAAACATGGTCTATCACCGATATTTTATTATTTCCCCCTTTTCTTTTCAACCCCTCGTACCACTAAGAGACCATAGCTGATGTTGACTCCAATCTAACGATTTCATATGCTCTTGGTGTAAAGTTCAGTTGTGTCTTCATTATACTTGTTGATTTTAGTATTTGTTGCTCGATTTTGCCGTTTACTTGCTTAACTTTTCTTATTTTGAGGTCTAGGGTTTCGGTTTGGACAATATCTTACTTTTATCCTTCATTTTTATGTAAATACTTTATATTTTCCGTCTTGTAGTTATTGCATGTTTTAGTTTATAGGTGGTCCCGATTTGTAGTTGTTGTATGTTGTCGGGATACTAAAATTTGGATTTATTGTTTTCCGATTTAGGGATTTATATTAGATTTGGTTTTTCTGTGATGTTGACTGAGATTCTAGTCTTTTTATTTTCTTATTAGCTAAGGTGGTACCAAATGTAGGACCTTTGAAGGAAATTGCTTCATTAAACTATTTATGTGGTTGGATTTTTGTGCATGTTTTGTCAATTTGCTCTCTTTGTCAATTTTTTATGAAGTGGTGGCCCATAAACTGAATTTTGTTGTGGATAATTTTGTACATATTGTATTTCTTTATTCATGGGACCCTATGTCTCACATGTCATTTTCTGCATTTTTTATTCATTCATTTTACTTTCTACATTCTGTCTCACAACAAATGCCTTTCATTTTCTGCCTATATTTTGTCATTTTTTTTTACTTTATACATTCTATCTCACAGCACTTATATTAATATTCTACCTTTTTTTACTGTTTGATAATCATTCTTATTTGATATATTTACTAGGTTATTGGAGATGGTGTTAGTTGATTTAATATTCAATTATGAAGGTGCATGGGTTAAACATCCTAAAGTTTGGTACACAAAGAATAAAGTGCACACCTTGTCAGGGTATGATCCAGACTTGCTTTCTTATATTGATATAGAATCTGAATTCATAGTTGAGCTAGGTTTTTTAGGGATTCAACAACTAATAGTTGTTGCACCTTCTAATAAATTGTATGAGGTTAAAGGGGATGTGGGGATTAGAAAATTGACATACTTGCTTTCTACTGAATATAATGTACTGAACCTTTATGCTGTGGATGAAGCTGACCCTCTTATAGACGGTATTCCCAATATAGTTGATTATAGTGAATCATTTCAGATTTTAGATGAACCTGGTACTGACTATTCATTAAGTAAAATAGGTTCTGACTCTAGTTCTGATTCTGAGGGATGTGATTCTGAAGGAGATGATTCTGAACAATTACATTTACTCAAAACTAAAAAAAAAAGACATAAATGAGAATCTAAGTGGGTACAAGGAGATATATAAAGGCATGGCCTTTAAGGACATACCAGAAGCTAGGAAGTTTATGAAGTTGTATGCTCTAGGCAATAAGAAAGCCTTAAAAATGAGAAAGAGTGATAAAAGGAGGCTTAGATATAGATGCATTGTGGGTTGTCCCTTTCTTTTTTTAATATCCAAAGATGGTAGTGTGGGGGTTACTGTAAAGACATTAGAGACAAAACACAATTGTGGCACTGCATATGATAATAATACTGTTGAATACAATACCATTGCACATTATTTTAAGGAAATCTACAGGATAATCCTAAGTATAAGGTAAGGGAGATGGTACTTGATTTGAAAAGGATTTTTGAGTTAAATGTGAGTCATGGGAAGTGCAAGAAGGCAAAAAGAATGATATTGGAGACCTTAGATGGGAGTTTTGCAGATAAATATAACAAACTAGATGCTTATGCCATGGAATTGAGAGAGAGTAATCCTGGTAGTGATGTAGTCATTAACATTTCAAAAAATGCACTTGAAAATGGGAAGAGAAGATTCTTGAGGATGTATGTTTGCTTCAAAGCTATGAAGATGGGGTTCAGGTTAGGGTTAAGACCATTTTTTGGTGTAGATGGCACATTTCTAAAGGGGAAAGCCAAATTATTGGTTGTTGTTGGATAGGATGCACAAAACCATTTTTATCCTTTGGCATGGGTCATTGTTGATAAGGAAACAAAGCATTCTTGGAATCGGTTCCTATAATTGCTTCAGGGATCTCTAGACCTTAAGGAAGGAGAAGGAATCACATTCATGTCAGACATGCAAAAGGTAATTTTTTCTGAATTTTTACTTCTGAATTTTTGTACTTCTGAATTTTTTTGAATCTGTTAATTTCTGTCTAGTAATATGTTAAATTATGTTCTCTAATATGTTAAATTCTGTTCAGTATGATGTCCTGTTTTATGTTAAATTCTGTCCAGTTTTAAGTTAGTTTCTGTCCATGTTTATTGCCAAGTTAAATGTTGTCCAGTATACTGTCCAGTTTGAATTTCATCTTCTAATTTCATTTTTCTTTCTATCATCTACTTCTGTCCAGGGGTTAATTGAGGCTATGAAAACTGTTTTACCACAAGCACATCACGGGTTTTATGTTAGACATATCGAGGCTAACTGCTGCAAGACATATAATACTGGGGAATGCAAAAAACTTCTTTGATGGTGTGCATGGTGCACTTATGAAGAAGACTTCAAAGACCAACTAAGCAAGCTAGGAGAGTTGAACAAAGATGCAGCAGAGAGTTTATTGAAGTACCCACCACAGTGTTGGTGCAGAGCTTACTTGGATACAGTTTGCAAAAATCAGACAGTTGACAACAATTTGACTGAATCATTCAATTCATGGATTTTGGAAGCAAGGCAAAAGCCAATCATTAAGATGTTGGAAGACATAAGAGTCAAAGTTATGAACATGATGGCAAATCATGAAGCTGAAGCCGGTACATGGAGCAATGAGTACACTTCAAAGTGCCTAGAATTATACAATGAATTCATGGAGATTGCTCAGGTGTGTAGAGTTAATTCCAATGGAGAAGGAGGATATGAAGTTAGTGAAGGCTCTGATAGGCATTGTGTCAACTTAACCACCAAGAAATGCACATGTAGGGAATGGGACCTTACAGGAATCCCATGACCTCATGCTATTAGAGCTATACTTCACAACAGGAGTGAACCTTTGACAGAGATGCACTGGTGGTACAGTAAGGAGGCTTTCCTACTTACTTATAGACATAAGCTACAACCTGTTAGAGGAGAAAAATTTTGGAAAATTTACCCATCACAAGCCATGGAGCCCCCAGAATTGGTGAAGTTGGCTGGCAGGCTAAAAGTCAAGAGGGATAGGCAGAAGGATGAGGTAGTTAAAAGGCAAGGGGTGTGGTCACAGTCCAGAAAAGGTAGAGTAGTGACTTGTGGAAACTGTGGTCAACCAAACCATAATGCAAGAAGTTGTTCTCAGGTAATCTAGACTCCCAACTTATTTATGTTCTCTGATTTGATGAACCTATTTATATTCTCTAATATGTTGTACTTGTTCTTTAATAGAAACCAAGGGGAAAGCAGGTAAGCAAGGAAAAACAACCCAGGAAAAGGACAAGAACTTTGTTGGAGTCTGAAGTTGAAGAAGAAGAAATACAATGTTCAGCACCACAAATGACTCAACCAAGTCAGGAAGATGGCTTTAGCTTCATGCCTACACCTAGAGTTGGTCAATCAAGTATGGAACATAATGAAGATGTTGTGGCTAGGCCAAAGGTGATATCAGAAGCCAAGACAAGACTTCAACTAAGGCAGCAGGCAAACTTACCTATTGGGAATAGATCTATAAACTTTACTGGTGATCACACTGGGGTAAGTAAGCCCACAACCCTTCCATATCCACTAGTGGGCCTCATGTGGATGGGTAAAGCAGCTACAACTTCAACTCAGTTAGAAAAACAAAGGCAATAGAAGATTGGGAAGCTGAAGATAAGGAAAGGAAAATGACAGTCCCGATCCTGTCCATTTCAATGTAATTTTGTGTATTCTGGATGTAATTACTACAAACTTCATGACAGTTAATATTTTGGGTTGTAATTACTACATTGACAGTACTGCATTTTGGGTTGTAATTACTGCATTGACAGTAAGTGTGATGACCCAAAGGGGTCATCACCTATTTTATTACCCATTCCGTACTCTTGAGGCCTTGAAACCCTCATTTGTAGTTTTCTCGATTTGCATGCACAGTCCGGGCGCGTGGCCGGACAGCTTAAATGTGAAATTCTGTGAAAAATGCTAAGATTTGATATTAAAATGAATAAATTTGACTTTGGTCAACATTTTGGGTAAACGGACCCGGACCCGTGATTTGACGATCCCGGAGGGTCTGTAGGAAAATATGGGACTTGGGCGTATGCCCGGAATCGAATTCTGAGGTCCCAAGCCCGAGAAATGAATTTTTGAGTAAAATTATTTTCTGAAAATATTTAAGGAAATTGAAAAGGAAATATGATTAGAAAGTGATGGTATCGGGCCCGTATTTTTGTTCAAGCCCGCGGTACTAGTCTTATTTATCGTTTAAGCACTTCCTGTAAAGTTTGGTTGAAATCGGATTTCGTTTGACGTGTTTCGAACTTAAAATGGGAAATTTGATGTTTTAATGAAACTTGATAGAATTCATGGATTTTGAGGCTTAATACGATTTATATGATGTTGTTTTGGCGATCTGATTGCACAAGCAAGTTTGTAGGATGTTGTATGAGTTATCTGTGAAATTTGAGGTCATTCCGAGTAGTATAGACCCGTTCGGTGCAATGGAATGAAATCTAGAATTCTTAAGTTTGAATTCAAGGGGTTTGGAGGGTGATTTTGAGTTTTAGCGGTGTTTTGAGTGTTCCGAAAGCTTGAGCGAGTCCGTCATATGATTTGGGACTTGTTGGTATAATTTTTCAGGGGCTCGGGTGGGCCCAGGGGCCTCCCGGACCCCGCACGAGGCCAAAAACCAGTAAAATCCAGTGCTGGTGCAACTGCTTCTGGTGTGACCGCACCTGCGGTCGCCCAGTCACAGGTGCGAAAAACCCATGAACCCCTCCTCTTTCGCAGGTGCGGACTTGAGCCCGCTGGTGCGGAATTTCCCTCGCAGGTGCGACCCCAGATTCCAGGCCTAACCTCCACAGGTTAGGCCATTTTCTTTGCAGGTGCGGGACCGCACCTGCGGTCCCAAAGTTGCAGGTACGAAAATCCTTGTAAGACAGACCTATTTAATGTCAAAAAACTCGGGTTTCTTCACATAATTCCACCCCAACCTCCATTGCTGAACCGAAGAGCTTGAGAAAACACTTCTTCAACCAAATTCGTTCAAGAGGTAAGTAATTCCACTCCCTTTTACTAATTAAATTCATGAATTGTCAAGAAAATCCTCTACTAATTCCTAGAAAAATCTAAGTTTTGGGTAGTAATTGGGATTTTAGAAAAATCGGAGAATTATCCATTTAAGGCTATGAATTCTTGTATAAATCATATAATTTTGATCCTTATGCTTCGGGTGAGTGATCCCTTCGAGAATTTTCGGAATCCGAGCATGTGGGCCCAGGGTTGGATTTTTAGAATTTCTTAAGAATGTCGAAAATTGGGTAGACTAGAATGATTCTCCCTACTTTGAGCATGCAGATATTATTGAACTATATTTGGCTAGGTTCGAGCCGTTGAGGGTAGATTTCGGAGATTCGGGCGCATCCTTGATCCGAGGGGTGGTTTCGTCGTGATGTGAGTCTCCTTTCCAACCTTGTAAGGGGGAAATGTCCCCATAGGTTCCTTGTTTGCTATGTATACATGTTGTGGGGGCCGCATACGTACCAAGTGACGAGAGTCCGTACGCGGAGACTATATTGCTATGTCGGGTAGCTTTAGGACTCACGAGCATGCCACTATGTGCCTTATTTGTACCGTTTATGAGATAAGATTTGAAATTATTGTTGAGATGTTATGGAAACATGAAACATTTTGATTTGGATCCTAGTTGGTTATTCGCGGTATTGACACAGTCCTGTTGAGTTCACTGTTGAGTTGGCAGACCCATGTACTTATATATATATATATATATATATATATATATATATATATATATATATATATATAT
>ML404562.1:6248-27390 GCA_005239525.1 Nicotiana knightiana | reverse complement strand
TTCTTATGTGCTTCGACTAATTTTGTTAAGTTTTTCCTTAACCCTAACTAGTTATGCTAAAAAAATCAACTTTTTGACACTTAGTTTGGATTCTGAGTTTATCTTTACTGTTCGTTCTCTCAAACTTGTTTGCATGTTTGATTCTCATGAATCTGCTTCGATTAATCTGAATATTTTTGTGAACCCTGTTCAACCTACTAGGGTTTTTGATTCTGCCTATTTCAGCCTATTATGTGTTTACCTCGCTAACTCTCAGAGGTTTATGTTTATCATCACTATATCCCAGTTACATGATTTATACCACTGTGTCCATTAGGGTTTCTGATTTTTTTTTTCTTCTTGCCTACTATGTGTTTATTCCGTTTGTTCATAAAATTTTGTGTTAACTCTCCCCTTAATCAGCACTGTTCCCATTTGAATTCCTAATTTTCCGTGATTAACACCTTTTACCGATTTCCTATGATGATGTCTTTACTGATTTCCAACCTGTAAATTATTTTCTTACCTTATTATGTGATTTACTATTATTAGTTGGTTCTTACTGATTGTTTCCTTAATTAGACCTTTCTGTACCTAGCCTAAATTACATGTTCTGTACTGGTACTGTTCTGAGATTATTTCCTTATTGTGTTATATTCCAGTCATATGGTGTCTTTCCTTATTTGTTGCATGTCTATTACCGTTCAAAGTTAACTCCTTAATTGAAGGGAGTACTTACATTGATCTTAATTCTAATTGACTCTGATTTCCCAATCACTGCATGACTTCGATTCTTACATTATTCTCTACCTAGTTTCAAACTATATATACATTACTCTTACACTGGTTCAAAGGACACGAACACATTAGCTCAAAAAACTCTCTCTCATACTCAAAGATTTCCTGCTCTCTTTTTTTTTTTTGTTACTTACTACTGTTCTGAATTAGCCAGCTGCAAGCCAAGGCTAATTATTCTGCTTTCCTATCCTTCACTTTGTATTTACTATCCCCTTACTGGTATGTTCTGATTTCAATTCAAGTCCCAAAACCAACATGTTTATGAAACTGCTTCAGTTTATCATGTTTCTGATCTGTTTCTATCTATGGTTTTGTTGTTCAACATGTAATTGACATGTCTACATCATTGTTCATCTAGCATATTATGTTAAGCCCCACTCCCCTTTAGGATCAGTATGCTTATGAATATGTAACCCCCTTGTAGTATGTCCCAATATGATCTGCTATATCTCATGTTTACCTATTTTCTAGCATGAACCTTTCTTTGCAAAGCAATTTGTATCCTAAGTTGATTGATTCTGTGTTGATTCTGAAATTTATGTTGTGTTGATACCATTAGCTAGCCCCTAATCCCCATAAACCCCTACAAGAACTTCTATTATCATGTATATTATGTGCGCTATGTGTCCCCAATTCTCATCACCCCTGTATGAAGGACTGTGATTTGAATGTGCTGAATCTCTTTGGGTTGTGATTAGTCTACTGTTTGTTAATTGTCCTACTCTTGTCAACAAACCTTTTTTTTTACTAAACAACTCTCTTATTTTATAAAATTGTTTCAACTAAGTCTTTTCCAACGCTGCCTTTCCTATTAAAACCTTTTCAAAACTATGTCAAACACTCTCACTCTATTCTTAGGTCCTTAGGTTTTGCCCCTCCAGTGTATGACTGCCTTGGGATTCCTATGAGATCCCTCTGAACTCTGGTGCACTGGGACTGGCCCTTCCACACTTCACTTACTCAATTATGGTTATGAAATCTGGGTGTGAGCACTACCCGGGATCCCTTGAGGTCCTTAGGGAACTCTGACACACCTGGATATGAGAAAAGCTATGAAACATTTGAGCACTTGAGATTCTGGGAATCTGGGCCTATTTTTCAGGGTCCCTATAGTTTAACTTCTTCTTTTCCTTTATCTATTTATGTAATTTACTCAGTTGGTCTGTAATAATTATTTGTAAACAGATATTAGGGATGGCTAGTGAAAAGGGGAGGTTAGCTATATATGTTATCAATATCGAGGGGTAGAAACCATGTCTTAGGTTTACATTTCCTATATGTGCATTAGAATCCATGTTTAGGACCAATACATTCTAAGCATGTCATGCATTAGATATCATGTTTTAGGTTTACTGCATCAGCATCTCATTTGACCTTATTTATCACTTAGAAATCCTGCTTCTAGGTTAAATAATAGCATCAACATAAAAATATTGCTCCTGCACATCCTGAAATTATGTTGTAACTTCATGTGCGTTTAGAAATCATGCTTTAGGAATTCTGCAATCATTCTGCATCTCCATGTGCATAGTAGATACCATGCTTTAAGATCTCGCCCAATCACACTTAGTTAAACTACTTATGCATGAAAAAGGACATAAGACGGCCACATATTTGATCATTCTATTTTAAATAAACTGGCAATAATCCTTGTATTTTGCAACACCTAGAACAACATGCTTTTAGGTAAAACAACTTCTGAACTATTTTTTAACAATTCTGGTAATTATTATGCACAATCCCACGCCTAGGCAAGCCTTAGGTAATTAATCTCTTCAAAAACTGGAAGATTGTTGCTTTGTGTTTACTGCTTAATGGCTAACAGGTTTTTTTAAACTCAATAGGCAAACTGATTAGGCCCTGCTTCTGTGTTTTATAAAATTGAAGTTGCATATCTTCTGTGTTCTGATTTTCACTCAGACATCATGTTTTAGGATCCTGCTTAATAATATTGCCCTTGTTTGTGTTTGAGACGTGCTGCTTATGTGCATTATCTGTGGAGGTAAATCTGAGCCTCTTAACTGCTTTTTCTTGTTTTATCTGTTCAAATCCTATTTGTTCTTGCCCCTCACCTAGTATTTTCTCCTTTCAACCTTAGGGGTCTGTCTAGAACTGCCTATAGGTAGAGGTCCTAAATTCCTCCAGGGCCATTAAGAAGGGATGGGTAACAGCACGCATAGAGATCGTTAAACAACACTCGCTTTAATAACCGCTAAGAGATGGGGAAGGGTAGATATGGATATGATGACCGGTGCGCTAATGCAACGTGTAGCCCTCTTCTGAGGAGTGATTACCGGGCATTGTATCGATGTGATCCTATAAGATAAACAACCTAGGACCCCCCATCCCTTACATATGTGTGATTAGATCATAACTCTTTCAAAACTTTACTTGTGTTCTTGGACTGTAAATCTTTCAAAACCTTATATATGTTCTTAGACTTTAAATCTTTTAAACTTTAGCACATATGTGTGCTTAGACTGTGAATCTTCCCAAATCTTTATTTGTTTACCTATATGTTTTATTTGCTTATGTGCTACCTGTTTTAAAATTCACAAAGCTTGTTTGGCTGGGAACAACAGTTGTGGACTTTAAGGGGTGCCTAACACCTTCCCCTTGGAGTAATTTCAAGCCCTTACCCTATCTCTGATTATCTAATCTGTGTTTATAAATGACCCTTAATAGGTGCCCTAACGCACCTTAAAATCGTTAGGTGGCGACTCTTCAATTCCTTATCTCTTTCCCAAAAGGAAATGAGCTGTCCCAATAATGTCGAATACCCTGACCGACCCGAAAGGGGAGGAAAGAGGGGGGCGCGGCACATTGTACCTCATGTCACCTTCGATGACATGAAACTTGGTATCCTGAATTGTACCGGCCACGTTGACAGGGAGGGTGATTTCCCCCCTCGTTGTCTCACTTGCCATATTGAAACCATTGGGGACTCGGGAGGCGGGTACGATCTGACCGAGCAGTCCGAGTTGCTCCACTACCCTTGACCTGATTATATTGGCCGAGCTACCTGGATCCACGAGCACACTTTTAATTTGAATTTTATTCAAAAGAAAAGAAATTACCAAAGCATCATTATGAGGCCGAGACAAGGCCTCAACGTGTCCTTCACCGAATGTAAGAGCGTCCTTGGGCACATAGCTCTGGTTTCGCTTTTCCTTTGAGATGGATACTTTCGCTCATTTGAACATTGGTCTCTGCGGTACGTCGACGCCTCCAATGATCATATGGATGGTATGTTGCGGTTCTTCCTGTTCGTCTCTCTTTCTCGAAGTTGATTCTTTGCTCGATCGTTGAGTAATTCTCGAAGGTGCCCTTCGCTGATCAGTCAGGCTACCTCCTCTCGAAGCTGTCTACAATCCTCGGTCCTATGACTGTGAATGCCGTGGTATTTGCACATTAAGTTGGGGTTCCTTTGGGAAGGATCCGACTGCACGGGCTTTGGCCACCTGGTATCTTTGATCTTGCCTATGGCTGACACGATGCCCGAGACATCGATGTTGAAGTTATATTCCGATAATCGAGGTGCCTCCATTGATCCGGTGTGCCTGTCGAACCTGGTTTTGCTCATAAGTCCCTGAGAATTCTGACCTCGATCCGTCCCTCGATCGTTTCGAGGTATATCCCGTCTCGAAGTGTTTCTTCGATCTCTGGCGTATGGTTGTATCTCTCTTTGCTCGATTTTGATTCCCTTTCTGCGTTCCTTGACTCTTTTGCTAAGAGCCTGCTTGGGTATACTAAGCCCGAGGGGGCTCCCAATTGGTCGTCCTCGACCCTAATCTTTGATTGATACCTGTTATGCACGTCCGCCCAAGTCATGGCGGGATACTCGATCAAGCTTTGCTTTAGCTGCTTCGAAGCTATCGAGCTTCGTTCATTCAAGCCCTGAGTGAAGGCTTGCACCGCCCAGTCATCAGAGACTGGTGGTAATTCTATTCGTTCCATCTGAATGAGGGATACGAACTCCCTTAGCATCTCGTTCTCTCTCTGTTTAATTTTGAAGACATCGGACTTCCTTGTAGCGACCTTAATTGCACCAGCATGTGCCCTCACAAAAGAGTCTGCCAACATGGCAAACGAATCTATTGAGTTCGGGGGGAGGTTATGATACCACATCATGGCCCCCTTGGACAGTGTTTCTCCAAACTTTTTCAACAAGACGGACTCGATCTCGTCGTCCTTTAAGTCATTCCCTTTTATACCACAAGTATAGGTGGTAATATGCTCATTAGGATCTGTGGTCCCATTGTACTTTGGGATATCGGGCATCCTGAACTTCTTCGGAATGGGCTTCGGAGCCGCGCTCCGATGGAAATGATTTTTGCACGAACTTCTTCGAATCTACCCCCTTCAGAATCGGAGGTGCACCCGGGATCTGGTCGACCCTCGAGTTGTAGCTTTCTACTTTTTTTGTCGTTGGCCTCTATCTTCTTTTCTCCTGATTTAATTCTTTTGGTGAGATCCTCGAGCATTTTCACAATAGTGGGGTCTATTTCTGACCCGTTGTTACTCGATCTTTCTAGTGCTTGCTCAACTCGAGGAATTGTTTCCGGCTCCGCTGTGCTCGGGGATTTTTGTTGACGCTGTAGCTGAGCAATGGCAACCTGTTGTGGTTGCAACATCTCAAAAACGATTTTGTAGGCTGACTTCATTTCGAGCATGTGTTGTTTGTGCATCAGGTTGGACTTCTCCTTGCACGCTTCCCCCGACATCCGCACCCAAAACTGTGCTTATAGCAATATGTGAACCAACATCAACTGGGTTGGGAATAGGTGTTACTCCGGGGTTGAGCGGCGGCACGCCGGCTGCTGAAGCTGCTGCATTATTTTCCCCGTGAAAACCGAAGCCATTGTTGCCATGCACTGGTGCGTTATCTGAGTTCGACATATTTTAGCCTGAAATCAAAAAATCTTAAACAAGAAAAAGTGTGAAGAATAACGTGTGTTATCAGAAAACTAGCACTAAAATAATCACTATTATCTTTAGTCCCACGGTGGGCGCCAAACTGTTTACCTTGAAAATGGTATTAACAATTATATTTGATTTGTGGTTCTAAAAATATGTGATTTATTCTAACATTAGTTGATTATTAGGAAGTAATAAGTGCAAGTAAAGAAAATGAGATAAGCAAACCAATAGTTGTCACAAGATTGGGGCCTCGAGCTCACTGAAATAGGGGGCCTCGAGGTCGGAGAATAACAATAAATGAAGACAATAAATGAAGAACACTAAATAAGGAGCAATAAATCTGAGAGATAGTGTTGAACACGAAAAAAAAAGCCGAGAATGTTCTATTGCAGTGAATGTATTGTGTGTTACAAGAATGATTGGGGTCCCCTTTATATAGGAGGGGTGAATCCCAACATAGTACATGTCTAATTATGATAGAGAAATATTATTGGTACAACCGTATAACGGCCTTGTACAGACTCGTACTATTTTCGCAGACTTTATCATCTCTAACCACATGTTCTTGGAAAATTCCCGTCTTTCCATGACGGTCATCGATTTTATAGTGCCTCGGGATAGGCCGCGGTGGGCCTTCGATATACTCTTTCGAGGTATGCGCTCCGAGGTCGAACTTCAAATTCCACTCTGAGCCTTTCGAGGTCGGGCTTGGAATGTCATAGAGGTTCCGATACCGGGGTCCCCGGTATTGACCGTATACAGAACTAAAGATCAATTTATTTTTTACATGTTCTAACTTGAAAGGTTAACATTTTTGGATAAGGATTGGTCTATTTTCGCTTTACTATTTTGTTTCCAAGAGAGTTGGTTTTCAAAGCAGCAGGGTCCTTGCGTAGGTGCTAATCTCTCTGTATCATTCCAATTTCAAATGTTCCCCAAGGCTGGGGGGGGTCGGTGTTTGCAGCCTTTTTGAACAAGAGAGGAAATGACCTCGCTCAATAGTTTCAAAAAATGGTTGGAGATGATAATAAAAGTTTCCTGTTAGTTACAGAAAAAAATTGCTATAATCAATTTAACAGATTCATCGTTTACTTGCCTCAAGGGAACGTAGTTACAAAACTTAATCAAGGTACCTCTTAGCTGAGCTGCCTTTGAAATTTAACAGATTCATCGTTTACTTGCTTCTGCAAGCCATTTTGTTCAGCAGTATATCCCCTAACCATGTTCGGCCAACTCTCTACTATAATGGTTGCCTTGACCGGAAAAATCTGAATTAAAATCTTGACTAGCAAATGCCATCCTCCGAAACAATCTTATTTGTGCAGATTGCTCAGCAGAGTTATATATTGCGCTTTCACCAACTTTCATCCCGTTTGTCAGATCAGACATAAGCATACCATCAAAAGCTCTCATGATCTGCGAAAGCATAACCATGATGAGAACATAAATGTCATTCCACTAAAAACGACTTAAGGTTGTTTGAACATTGCTTTCCAGAAGTTACCTGTCCCATCCCTGGTCTCTTTGCAGCTGAGTGACGCACACAAGCAGCAGCGACCTCAATCATTTGAAACATCTCATTGGCAACATAGTTCTTCTCAAGGCGAGGATCTTCCAACTTATCAAATTCCTCTTTCTCAAGTGCATGACTAAGCAAAGGTCGAGCCTGGAAGTGATCAAATAAAAGCACAGTTAGTGGAAGTCCCTGCTCGACAAAATGAGAAGGAATATAAGTTTTTGTTGCTACTGTTATTGGCTTTGGTTTCCTAATGATCAATTAAATGATAGTTGAATTTCAAGTTTAGACTTGTCTTAGGATCTATGATTTTGGTAAAGATGAGAAAGTTGCGATGAAATTTAAGCAGACTACTTTCTGCTATTTGATTGTTGCAAAAGCAGCAATTGGTATTGCAGGAATGGTAGGTGCATATAACTCTCGGCGCCATCTGAATCCAAATCAGACCATTGTATGATTGTATCACAGCAAAAGAAATGAAGACAGAATCCTCCAAGGGGAGAATCAAAGTGGAAGGCTTGCCTTATAAGATCTCAGCGAACAGGACATTCATTGCGAAGGAAATACTCAAATAACAAATTGACTTGAGGCATTCAACAAGAAAATATCAGGTTCAGTGGGAATACTATCTTTCTGACTGATTCAGCTATGCTGCTAAGTGATAGGAGCAAACATGTTGTTGTATGTGAAAGAAAGAAAAGTAGACAAAACAAAAGAAAGAAAAGTCAAAAAGAGATAAAAATATGATGTAAGCGCTTAAATCGGCATTCATATGATGTACGCGTTTATATCGGCATTCTTATGATGTAAGCGCTTACATTGGTATTCTTATGATGTAAGCGCTTATGTCGGCAGGGCATTCAAATGCCTACAAAAGAGGTTTGCATTTTCATTAGCAGATCATCCTTCAACTTCTTCTTTCTCTTCAATTAATAAAGAGTTATTCTTTGTGTGGCCGTGGAGTAGGCAAAAATTGCCAAACCACGTAAATCTTGTCTTGTCTTGTGCAATTTATTGCTTTTCTCTTTTAAATATTTTTTTCCTTCTATTAGCCTGACACGCTTCCCAACAACTGGTATCAGAGTACAGACAGTGTAATTCTGGTAGAAAAGTACGGTATTGGTACATGCATTATTCACATAAATTTTTTTGTGAAAAATGACATCGGAAGAAGGGAAGGTTAAGATTGACAAGTTCAATGGCAAAAATTTGGATTCTGGAAAATGCAAATAGATGATTATTTGTACTAGAAAAAATTACACTTACCTCTGACAGAGGTAAAACCAGAGACTATGGCCAAAGCGGATTGGGATCTATTAGATCGCCAAGCTCTTGGTGTAATTCGTTTGATGCTAACACGAAATGTGGCGTTTAACATTATCAATGAGAAGACCACCGCAGGCCTAATGAAGGCGTTATCAAATATGTACGAGAAGCCATCTCTTCAAATAAAGTCTATTTGATGCGTCGATTGTTCAACTTAAAGATGACAAAAGGTGGATCTATCACAAAACATATCAATGAGTTTAATATAATATTAACTCGGTTGATGTTCTGTTAATATAACATTTGATGACGAAGGCAGAGCATTGATTCTTATATCATCTCTACCGGAGAGTTGGTCTGCAACGGTAACTGCAGTTAGCAGTTCATCGGGAAATCCCAAACTCAAATTGAATGATATTAGAGACTTGGTTCTAAGTGAAGATATTCGCCGAAGAGAATCAAGTGATTCCCCAGGATCTGCTCTTAATACCGAAAGCAGGGGGAGAAGCAACTAAAGAAGACAAAGTCATGGTCGTGTCAGATCAAAGTCAAGGAGAAGAATGCAATCCAAAAATCGCAAAGACATTGCTTATTGGAATTGTGATAAAAAGGGTCACTACAGTAGCCAATGTAGAGAACCAAAGAAGAAGGAAGAAAATTCAGCAAATGTAATTGATGAACAAGTCGATGATGCACTAAGTTGTTGTGTAGACAGTCCAGTCGAATCTTGGATTCTGGACTCAGGTGCATCCTTTCACTCTACATAATGCAAAGAATTATTGCATAATTATATTGGTGGAACAACAACAACAACCCAATAAAATTCCACCAGTGGGATCTGAGGAGGGTAGAGTGTACGCAGACCTCACCCCTACCCCAGAAGGGTAGAGAGGCTGTTTCCGGGAGACACTCGGCTCAGAGACAATAGATTTGTGACAACAAAACCCGAAAAATAATATCAGCAACATGAGAGACAGCAAATAAATGGAAAAGCGGTAACACAAATATTATACAAAAGTGTGAAACACAACATAAATCGCTAGCAGAGCTAGTCAAAACATAACATACTCGTCGGTACAAAGGGGGAAACCGAAACAACGAGGAAAACCGCTCGACTGCCCGTTAACCTACAACCCTAATGCTCGACCTCCACACCTTCCTATCAAGAGCCATGTCCTCGGAAATCTGAAGCCGCGCCATGTCCTGTCTGAAATCCTCGACCCAATACTTCTTAGGCCGCCCTCTACCTCTTCTCGTACCTGCCAAAGCCAACCGCTCACACCTCCTAACCGGGACATCTAGGCTTCTCCTCTGCCCGTGTCCGAACCATCTAAGTCGCGCTTCCCGCATCTTGTCGTCCACCGGAGCCACGCCTACCCTCTCCCGAATATCTTCATTCCTAATCTTATCCAGCCTAGTGTGCCCGCACATCCATCTCAACATCCTCATTTCTGCTACTTTTATCTTCTGGATATGTGAATTCTTGACTGGCCAACACTCAGCCCCAAACAACATGGCCGGTCTAACCACCGCTCTATAGAACTTACCTTTGAGTTTCGGTGGCACATTCTTGTCACACAGGACTCCAGACGCTAACCTCCATTTCATCCACCCCATCCCAATACGGAGCGTAACATCCCCGTTGATCTCCCCATCTCCTTGGATAATTTACCCTAAGTACTTAAAACTTTCTCACTTGAGGATGACCTGTGATTCAAGCCTGACTTCCACATTTGTTTCCCCCGTCACGTCGCTAAACTTACATTCCACATATTCCGTCTTAGTCCTACTCAACTTGAAACTTTTAGACTCCAGGGCCTGCCTCCATACCTCCAGTCTCCCATTAACGTCGTCTCGCGTCTCATCAATCAGAACTATATCATCAGCGAACAACATACATCATGGCAACTCTCCTAGGATATGGTGTGTCAGTGCGTCCACCGCCAGGGCAAATAAGAACGGGCTGGGTTGAGCGCAAATCCTTGGTGTAACCCTATAACCACCAGAAAAGGCTCTGAGTCACCTCCCACAGTCCTAACCCGAGTCATAGCTCCCTCATACATATCCTTTATCGCCCTAATGTAAGCCACCGGCACACCTTTCACCTCCAGACATCTCCAAAGGACGTCTCTGGGGACCTTGTCATACGCCTTCTCTAGGTCAATAAACACCATATGCAAATCCCTCTTCCTATCCTTGTATTGTTCCACCAACCTCCTGATAAGGTGGATAGCTTCCGTAGTAGAACGACCCGGCATGAACCCGAACTGATTTTCCTATATAGACATCGCCCTCCTTATCCTCCCTTCCACCACCCTCTCCCAAACTTTCATGGTATGACTTAGTAACTTGATACCCCTATAGTTGTTACAATTCTGGATATCACCTTTGTTCTTGTACACCGGAACCATTGTACTCCACCGCCACTCATCAGGCATCCTCTCCGTCTTGAAGATAACATTAAACAACCCAGTCAGCCACTCCAAACGTGCTCTACCCGCATATCTCCAAAACTCAACTGGAATCTCGTCTGGCCCTATTTAAAAGAGAAAAGCAATAAATTGCACAAGACAAGACAAGACAAGATTTACGTGGTTCAGCAATTTTTGCCTATTCCACGGCCACACAAAGAATAACTCTTTATTAATAGAAGAGAAAGAAGAAGTTGAGGGAAGATCTGCAAATAAAAACACATACCCCTTTTATAGGCATTTGAATGCCCTGCACACATAAGCGCTTACATCATAAGAATGTCGATGTAAGCGTTTACATCATAAGAATGTCAATGTAAGCGCTTACATCATATTTTCATCTCCTTTTGACTTTTCTTTCTTTTGTCTTGTCTACTTTTCTTTCTTTCACATACAACAACAGATTTGCTCCTATCAATCTCCCCCTCAAACCTATGTTACATCAAGAAAGAAATTTAAAAAAAATGATTTGCTATTCTCTGGTGGCGCCTTCACGCTATCAGTCTTGAAGGCTAACTGAGGTTGTGCACAGCCTCAGTTTGTCAACACCGACAACTTTGGTCAACATGTCTGACGGGTAATTTGATCCTGGTATATTCTGCAGGGAAAGAGTTTCTTCACTTATCAACTTTCGAATATAATGATAGCTCAACTGGATATGCTTCGATCTTGCATGAAACACTGGATTCTTGGCAAGATGAATTGCACTCTGGTTATCGCTAAAAAGCTCACAACTGTCCTTCTCTTTACCTAGCTCTTTAAGAAAATTCTTGAGCCAAATCATCTCTTTTCCGGCTTCTGAGATTGCCATGTACTCTGCTTCTGTGGTAGATAGAGCAACACTTTTCTGAAGTCTGAACATCCAGCTAACAATAGTACCACCCAAGGTGAACACGTAGCTTGTGGTACTTTTTCGACTACTCCGCCTAAATTTGCATCAGCAAAACCTTGTAAGATAATATTGTTCTTTTTAAAACAAAGTGTCATACCTGAGGTGCCTTTGAGATATTGCAATATTCATTTTACACCTTCTCAATGCTCCTTTCCTGGATTTGACATGTATCTACTAACAACTCCAACTGCATGGGTGCCAAGTCTAGTGCAAACCATAGCATACATCAAACTTGTTGAAGCATATGGAACTTTGGACATGTACGTCCTTTCTTCATCCGTCTTAGGTGATTGGTTCTTCGACAGATTAAGATAGCTTCCGCGTGGAGTGCTTCTGGTCTTTGCATCATGAAGACTAAACCTGCTTAATACCTTCTGTATGTACTTTTCTTGAGACAATTTTAAGGTTCCTTGAGACATGTTTCTGCTAATCCTCATCCCAAGCATTTGCTTAGCTGGTCCTAAGTCTTTCATTTCAAATTCCTCTGCCAGTTGTTGCTTAACCAAGTTGATCTCATTTATGCTAGATCCTGCAATTAGCATATCATCAACGTACAGCAGTAAAATGATATAGGATTCATCAAGATTTTTGATATAACAGCAATGGTCCATCTCACATCGTGTGAAACCATTGTTATGCACGAATCCATCAAATTTCTTGTACCATTGTCGGGAGCTTGTTTCAAACCATACAAACTCTTCTTCAACTTACACACAAGGTTTTCTTTACCAGAAACTTGAAAACCTTCAGGTTGCTTCATGTAGATGTCTTCTTCAAGGTCACCATGCAAGAAAGCAATTTTAACATCTAGCTGCTCCAAATGCAAATTTTCTGCAGCTATGAGACTTAGCACCAATTTGATAGTAGTTAATTTGACTACAGAAGAGAAGATCTCGGTGTAGTCAATTCCTTCCTTCTGCTGAAAGCCTTTTACTACTAATCGTGCTTTGTATCTCTCCTTACCATCATGCTCTTCCTTGACTCTGTACACCCACTTGTTCTGCAATGTCTTCTTTCCTTTTGGTAACTCCGTAAGTATCCATGTTTTATTCTTTTGAAGAGAATTCATCTCTACTTTCATGGCTAGCTTCCACTTATGAGAGTCTATCTGTATCACCTGCATTGCTTCAACAAAATGCTTTGGTTCTCCAGCATCAGTCATAAGTAAATAGTGAAGAGAGAGTTAACCTATCTGGAGCATTCGTGACTCTTTTAGATCTCCTTAACGTAGGGTCACGAGTAACTGATCCCGAATTTGATTCAAGTCTTGACTCCAGATTTGGTTCTGCATTTGATTCTATCTCTGGCTAAGTTGCTCGGACTCGGGCGCGGGTATCCATACGGGGACGGATCCCAGTATCGAATTCGGCAAAATCTAAATTTTAAGATTCGGGGGTGCAGATCTGGATATGGATACGGGTGTGGGGAGATAATAAAAAATAGCTATAAAAAATGCATACCCCTTTTATAGGCAAAGAAATATTGCATAATTATATATTGCATAATAAGAAATAAAGCTATAATTATATTGATAGGAGCAACCTATTGTATGTGAAAGAAAGAAAAGTAGACAAAACAAAAGAAAGAAAAGTCAAAAAGAGATGAAAATATGATGTAAGCGCTTACATCGGCATTCTTATGATGTAAGCGCTTACATCGGCATTCTTATGATGTAAGCACTTACGTAGGCAGGGCATTCAAATGCCTATAAAAGGGGTATGCATTTTCATTTGCAGATCATCCCTCAACTTCTTCTTTCTCTTCAATTAATAAAGAGTTATTCTTTGTGTGGCCATGACGCAGGCAAAAATTGCCGAACGACGTAAATCTTGTCTTGTCTTGTGCAATTTATTGCTTTTCTCTTTTAAAAATTTTTTTCCCTTCTATTAGCCTGACACGCTTCCCAACACTAAGTGCAACCAAGATGTTTGCTTTGGAGACTCAAGGGCATGAGAGAAGAGAGTTATCCTTCAAATATGTTTCTTCTCAATTCTATGAGACAAAAGAAAGCAGCATGCAATTCCCTAAGAATATACGAATAGCTGAAAGACCCTAGAAGATAAGTTAAACTTGGGCCTATTGTGAGTAACAAACAAAATAATAGAAATTTGAAGCTTTAGTAGATCATGTATCCTAGAATATGAGCTACAAACTGTCCATCTTAAAGTCTTAATATTTAAAGCTCGGAAACCTCAAAGAGCCTAGCTCATCCTCTCTTGAGTCTTAAAAATTAATCTTCACATACTATGTAAGCTAGTAATGTAACTATTTGGTTGATCTAGTACATAGAGAGCATATTAGTTAGGACTTCTTATATAACAGGACTTTACGATGCTCTTTTGGTGCCATAGTCCATAGGTAAGTCCTCATAATACATAGCAATGAAACAACTGTTATAACTCATAAATGTAAATTATTAGATTAATTCACAACATGCTTGCCAGTTGTCACATTCTTTTCAAAATAAAGACATGCTTTTGGTCAGTCACCATACTTATCATGTCCAAACGCTCCACAAATTACACAGTTCCTAAACATCATCAACATATAGTTGATTGGAAGAGAATTAAATGAACATATTTAGCAGCATTTATGTCACATCTCCTTTATCCTACAGATGTCCATGCCAAAACAGAGCTAATAGTATAAGTAAAGAAGCTGATGATCACAAATGAATATGTTGATTTAACATACTCCTGAACTAAGAATTACTAACATTTAAACCCGTATGAGTTTAAAGGTTGATTGTACAAGACCAAATCAATTCAATGTATTTCATGATAATACCTAAATCAAAAGGATTTAGAACAGATTAATAGCGATGCCAGATGTGCAATATGCAAGGATAAGCTTGATTTCAAAGACATATAATCAAAGTGCATAAAACAACAATTATGTATTTGGAGTCGAACAAATCCGTAGAAGTTATGGAAATATTTCTAAAACATGTAAGCACATATCTGTCTAGTCTTACTAGTGCCCAAACAAGTAAGCAAATATTTTCTCTCCCACTGTGTCATATAGCTCCAGACGAATCAGAATGAAGTTCTCAACCAATCTTCCACATTTTCTTGCTATCCCCTAACTCAACAAGGGATATTAGAGCAGTTCAGAACTTCAGGTATTTGTATTTGGTTGCTTCACTTTTTGACCTTAGAGACTAAAAATCACCTTTTTTTTGGTCATTCCAGGATACACGATATAGGCCCTATTAATCACTTATACTAGGTCTCAATTTTTCAGAACTTGTAGCACATCGATCTCATACTCAGGACATTATCCTGGTCCAACCAAAGAAAAAACTAACTTTCCCATAGCTGCAATTAGAGGCTACTGTAGTGTAATTATGGTAGTTTTTTCAAACATCGGCTATCAAATTCATGCAGTGAGGAAAATGACAGGAGGAACTACAAAATTCTGATTTAATTTCTCAAAAAATGTGTATAAATGCTAATGAAAGAGATCTCACGTCACTATGGACATAGAAGAAAAGAAAGATAGGTCAGCCACAAACATACCCACTCAACTAGACTTTCTTCCCCCAAAGGCTGAGATGTATCCACAGGCTTCCGTCCAGTAATTAGCTCCAGAAGCACAACTCCAAAGGAATATACATCTGATTTTTCAGTCAGCTTTCCACTGGATGCATATTCAGGGGCCATATATCTATGTCCAAACAAAGAAGTTAGAGTAAACATGGGCAATTAAAAGATGGCAGTACATTTTCTTATGCTCTATTTGATGTCAATGTTGGAAGAGAAACCTACCCAAATGTACCAACAACACGCGTCGTAACATGACTTTTTGCATCCTGAGCTAGTTTAGCTAATCCAAAATCAGAAACCTATTGAAAAGGGAATTAAATGTAATGGCAGTCTGCAAGGAAAACAATGTAAAATAAAGGAGTTTGAGGAATTAGACATACCCGAGCCTCAAAGTTATTATCCAAAAGAATATTAGAAGACTTGATATCTCTGTGGATGATACGAGGACAGCCTGCCAACAGCACCAAAAAAAATGAATAAATCAGAAAAAAAAAACAAGAATCAAATATCATATTAGAAATCTATACTTAAAAGAGTGAACAGAATAATTTCGCCTCAAAGACTGAATTTTGGGAAAATTTCATGTTATAGTGATAAAGAATAAGATTCCCTCAAACTACAATTTTGTTAATATTCATGTCATCTTTCAGCAATTCTCCGTTAGCTAAAGGACAACAGTAGGTCAAGAAATAAGAACAAAGGGAATATGTAAACACATATCAACACCATTATAATAACTTTCCCAAGTCTGTTCAACACATTTCTTCTTTTAAAAGTATAAAATAGAATTCATTATTGACTGCAGTCCAACTTTGTCATAAGGAGGAAGAATGGCATTGCTTGCATTTGCATTCATGCTGATTGGTAAGGAGTGAATGTTGGCAAGTCCAAAAGAGAAACATGCGCACCACTACAGTACTACTGGAAAACCTGATGTTATCACTTTCAACTGAAAGATATAGACAGTGTTTTCAAGGAGATCTTATGCTTGCTAATAGGTTAAGATGTCCTTGACTTAAGAATTTGATTTCTTGGTCCAAAAGAGAGCATATAGACATAACATGGCTGTTCAACATAAATTCAGGTGAAGTAATAGGAGATAGGTATCATTGGGACATCATTAAGTTATGATGAATAGGAACAGAATCTAAAGGAGCAACCAGGAATGTTATTTAGTATTTAACTTCTCATTTCTCTTTGCCTTTTCCTTTGTGGGGGAGAGAGGGAGTGAGGGAGGTTCACTTTTATCTTGTTCGCCCTGAGAAGGAATGAAGTGAACAAAACAAGGATAAATCATAAGGTAAAAGAAGAGAACAGTAATTACAATCTTCATGCAGATAAGCTATTCCACGGGCTGCACCAACAGCAATCTTAACACGTGTTGGCCAATCCATAACAGGTCTCCCTTGCCCTGTCATTTTGTAAATTGCAAGTATTAAGAGCTAGTTTTAGTGACCTTATGCCAAAAATGAATGTTGAAATCAAAACAGATCCATATTCACCATGAAGATGGAAGTAAAGGGTGTCGTTGGGGACATAGTCATAAACAAGGAGCCTTCCACTCTCATAAATGCAATAACCTACAAGCGAAACCAAGTGTCTATGATGTATCCGACTAATGATTTCAACTTCAGCTCTGAACTCACGCTCCCCCTGGCTCCCGCCAATATTAAGCTTCTTTACTGCTACATCTCTCCCATTTGCTAGGCATCCCTTGTACACAGAACCAAATCCACCCTCACCCAATAAATTCTGCTCAGAAAATTCATTTGTAGCCTCAAGTAGTTCTCGATAAGTAAACCATGGTTTTGAATGGCCTAGTCCACCAGGATTTCCCGGAGAGTTGACAATATTTGAGCCAGTTCCATTTCCAATCACATGTGTCGATTCTCGAACCTTCAACGAGGCAGAACCTGAAGTGAATTTGCACATCTACTCAAATTTCATGTGAAAGATCTGAATGACAATTATTGCATTGATGGTGCTCGCAGCATCTAAAACATCTCAGATTAACGATACCCAAATGTTACCTGATTTTGGAGAGGAGACGAGAGTTGTTGGCAAGATATAACCACCACTCAGGCCTGAATCTTTTTTCTTTCGCTTCCAAATGCACCATCCTGCAGCTCCAATAATACCAAGCAACAGAAGCACAAGTATGATACTAATAGCAACTGATCCTCCAGTGCCAATTCCTCCATCCCCTGTAGTCTTTGATCTATCTGTCGAATTGTTTCTGGAGGCAGTAGCGTCACCTGAAGGAAATGATGGTGAAGGAGGAGTAAGAGAAGGTTGTGCACCCTTGGATGATTGAGGTGGTGATAATTGTGCTGTAGGTGTTGGTAATGATGAGTCTGTAGGTGGGGAACTAGAGGATGCTGAATTACTAGGAGGTAAAGAAGCTGGTGAAGGGGGTGAATTTATTGGAGGGACTAAGGCTGGGGAATCTGGAGTACTTTGTGGTGGCTTAGATGGAGGTGAATTCGCAGGCGTCTTGGATGAAGGTGGTGAATGCGAGGAGCTTTTAGGAGGTTCACGAGACGGATTCCCTGGTGATCGTGGTGCTGGAGGAGTTTTTGGATTCTGCACAGGTGCTGGAGGTGACAATGCAGGGGGGAGTGTTGATGAATGAGGAGGTGACAATGCAGGGGGACGTGTCGATGGTGATGGAGGTGAACTTGCAGGACTAGTTGGTTCGGGTTGAGGTAGTGGTGGACTACTTGATTTGGTGGATGATAGAGGTGGTGGTGAACTAGCGGGCGGACTAGAAGTTGGAGGTGAACCAGAAGGTGTAGATGGAGGCGACGAATGAAGAGGTGGAGGACTAATTGGAGGAGCAGATTCTACAGGAGGTGTTGGTGAAGTGAGTGGAGGTGGAGATGAGGCAGGAGGAGGCAATGTTATATTTGTTGGAGGAGGGGATTGAGGCAGTGGTGCTGATGCTATAGGAGGAGATGTTGCATTTATCGGAGGAGCAGATTGTGGGGGTAAGCTGCTAGGGGAAGGAGATGCAATAGATGATGAGTTATTATTGGGCTGAGATGGTGAACTAAAGGCAGTTGGTGGAGCTGCAAATGATGTAGTAGAACTTGGAGTTGGAGGGGGTGAAATAATTGACATCTCACCACCACCAAAAGCTAAATAAATTCACACCATTTACTATATAGTTATCAAAATCTGCATACATCAATGATGTATCAGCAGAACAAGAACTCAACTACTTGCTCTAAATGATTTTTGAAATCAAGATTCCCCTAATATGCACTAAATTGCTTCTTATTCTACAATTTTTTATCCACAAGATCCTGAACAATTCACCTCCACAAATACATACAGTAATTGAACTCCACTCTCCAAACTAAACACCAAAGATTTTGAAACAAAATTATGTTGGTTCACACTTTACTCAAGAGTTTGGTTTAGAACTCAGCTGCAAAATTTATCACTTTCTGAAACAAACAACCAAATGGCAAAAACAAAAAGAAGGGAAAAATACCCAAATCACCAAAAAGAATTATCTGAAACCCCAGGTACGAAAAGTCACAAAAATGCAGGATTTTCTTGTGGATAAAATAGAATTTGTGCTTCCAAACCAAAACCCACTTTAACAGAGGACCATAGAAGTGAATCCAATTGTAAAGATATATCCCATAAGAACTTTTATCATGGTACTGCAATGATAAAACGCATGAGAATTTCAGCCAATCTTGAAGTTACACAGTCGAAGAAAATGGGGCGTCTGAAATCCTACCAGTGCACTATCCACAACACTGAAAACGACCCAAATAAAGAATAGAGAATTTTCACATATGTATGAGTAATTTTTTGAATTCTAGGAAGGGAACATGTGTGTTTTTCCAATATTGGATTTTGAAAACAGAAGTAGTTGCTTTCTTACAACGTCAAAATCAGTGCACATTATTTACTGTTTGGAGTAAATTCCACTCTATCCTCATCAGGGGTAAGTAAAGATATTTTAAACAAATATTCTATTGAAGAATTTCATTAACTCCACTTAATTCTCAAATTTTTTAGTCTCCTAGTCTGTTAATATTACTTATTCATTTCTCATTAAAAAAAATAGAGAAAACAAAAGATACAAGTAATGATGATCAGCAACCTCATTAATAAGAGCTCGTTTGTATCGAGTTTGTCTAGTCTAATTTAAATCTCCTGTGTAATTTACAAGATATTGTATAGTGAACAAATTATCCAATAGGCACCCGAAAAATAGCGACGGCGGGTTTCCAGTTTCAATCAGGTACGCTGCCAAAACCCAGAGGTGAAAAGCTGGGTTTTTCCACTTAATTAAATTAATTGAAAAAGGTGAATCAAGATAAGTAGTATATTTAAATGGGATCCTATGTGCTTAGCCTTTAAAAGCTGCTTTCAACTTCAATCTTGTTTTCTTGTTATTTATACCCTGGTTGTCATACTAAAATCACCTTGTTTATTTAGTCTTAGCGGAGCCACCTTATAGACCTTTGCGGAAAAAATATACCGTGTAAATTGATTTAAAAAATTATATATTTATATACTGACTTCTTTTAATTTCGTGATATGTTTATTTTTATATATTTTAATATTCTTTAATAAAAATTCTGGCTTCACCACTACTAGTCTAGTCATGAAAAGACTATACGTTATAATCACGTGCTACATTTGCGTAGAGATTCCACTTTTTGGAACTCTATTCTCTAAATTCTTATTGGAAATATTATGCATTATGGATAAATCTTCAACTATCATAGACACGGGTTGTTATTTCATGCTATGAAACGTCAAACGAATTCTGAACCGAAGTTTTAAAAAAATTAAAATCGAATCGAAAATCGAAAAACTGAACCGAAAATTAAAAAAAAAATCAGTTCAGTAACTTTTTTCAGTTTGAACAGAAAAATGCCAAGTTGAGACTTTAGGGTCTTCACCTAATTTACTATGCTTTTAAAATTATGACTTCAAATTTTTACTTATTAAAATTGTAGTGATTTTTCATATTTATATTATATTTCATCTAAAATTATTAGGTTCAACGGGACAGATATGGTATGTGCTCCATCCACGTCTGGATGAATCAAATGTAGACACTAGATTTAAGAGGAAAAAAAAGAAGAAGATAATGAAAACAGAATAATGTGAAATAAAGTGAAGAATTATCTCATTGAAAATATGATCTAGAAGTAAAATACATATTTTGAAATCAAACTAGTCTTAGGATACGCGCTTTGCACATATACCCCATCTCAAGGAATGATAAAAACGAAGCGTCCACCAAACTGTATAGAGAATTCGGTTCTCTATCAGTTCCCACTGTAAGTAACAGACTGTAACCAAACAGTAAGGCGACCTGGTCCTCTACCAGTCCCCTCAAAAATAAACAGAGGCGGCAAGTAGAAAAGACGTTGGATTTTTACGTGGAAAAATCCCAACTCAAGGTGACAAAAACCACAACCTACACTGGTAGGATTTCAACTTCACTAACTTGTAATCTCAACTATTACAAGCCACTTTGTAATGACTCTCTTACAAAGACTTCAACACACTAACTTGCAATACACTTATTACAAGCCACTTTGTTACTCACTAGTTATAAAGACTTTAACTTATGACTACACTAGTCACAACACAAACACAGATGGTTTATGATTTTGAGTTTCCTAAAACAAAGCTTCTAAGAAAGCAAGATAGGAGTTACAATGAAGAACAAAACACAAGATTACAACTCAACTAAGGACACACATATACTCGTGGTGGA